>PVKA01000698.1:167083-182751 GCA_004027165.1 Ctenomys sociabilis
TTTTTTTTTTTTTTTTTTTTTTTTTTTTTTTTTTTTTTTTTTTTTTTTTTTGTCTTTTTGAGACAGGGTCTCACTATGCAGTTCAGGCTGGCCTTAAGCTCACTTTGTAGCTCAGGCTGGCCTCGAACTCACAACAATCCTCCTGCCTCAGCCTCCCGAGTGCTGGGATTACAGGCATGAGCCACCATGCCCGGCTTCTGCCTCATTTTTATAGAAAACTTTGGGAGGGATTTTCTATTCCTATAACTGATGTTTGATTTTTCCCTTTCCTGATTGCAGTCAAAGTCACATAAGCCTTGTATTCAGAGTAGAGTGTATACTTGGGATGATAATAAATTTATGTTTAGAAAAGAAAAAAAAAAAAACCCAAGGTCACATTCTTCATTTTCTTTGCCAGTAGAAGAAGTCACCAATCTGGCGTCCCGCCGGCTGTCTGTGAGTCCGTCCTGCACCTCCAGCACTTCGCACCGGAACTACTCCTTCCGCCGGGGCTCGGTTTGGTCCGTGCGCTCTGCGGTCAGCGCCGAAGGTGCGTCCCTCCGCCCGTGTGCTTTCTTCCTCGTGGCTTACGTCCTTTGCAACATTTTCTGATTAATGCATTATCTTACTTCATTTCACAGACTTCATTAAATGCATAATTTGTTTGATGACCTTAAGTTTTAAAAATAAAAAAAAGACAAAGTAAGGGCCGGCAAATAGCTCAGCCGATTAAAGCACCTGTGAGCAGGTGCAAGGGCCAGGGGATTCTATCTCCTGGTTCGATGCACTGGCACCCACCCTGGGGCGCGTTGAGAGTGTGATTGAGACTGGGCTTGGTGATGCACGCCTAGAATCCCAGCACTTAGGAGACTGTAAACAGCCTCACAGATCACCATGAGTCCGATCTAATAGTGAAACCCTGAACACCCTGTAGACCCTTCCCTACAATACAAAATAAATAAATAAAATAAATAAAGACAAAGCAGAATTTAAAAAAATACTGTTGATGCTACTCCAAAATTGCCATTTTTAAGTTGGTCCTGTATTACCCTTTTCCATGTAATCAGCTCTGAAAGTGCAGAAGGCGTATTCCAGGCATCGGTGGTCTTTCATCCTGGCTGCACACTGAAATCAACTGGGAAACTTTTCTTTAAGAATATCCAGGGAAGAAGAAGAGGTGAAGAGGATATGAAAAGATTTGAGATGTGTTATGTGCATGTAACAGCACCCTATGATGGATGTAATCATCATGTACTGCAGACTAGTACCAATAGAAATAAAAATTATGAAACACTATCCAGGCAATTCCCAAAATAGGGCACTCCGGCAATGGGAACACGCATTGGTATTTTCAAAGCTTAAAAAGGATAATATAATATGTGACCTTTCGGACAGAATTCTTGCCAGGCAAGTGCCTATCCTCCTTAGCCATCTCCAATTCTTGTACTTCATATAGTATTTTCTTCAAGGTTCATTCATCTTGTACAACATATCAGTTTCCATGACTATTTATTGCCAATAGCTTTCCATTATATGGATGTATCCATTTTATTTATCAGTTCATCAGTTATTGGACATGTGGACTGATTTCTTTTTTTACCGTTGTGATGTTCTGAACAGACATGCAGGTTTTCCTGGGGCAGGGAGGAACTGTTTTGCAGCATAACAAGCACAATTTTACATTCCCACCAAAATATATAAGGGTTCCAGTTATTCTATTTGCTACTGTCTGGTTTTGTTGTCACTGTTACCAATACTTATCATCTGTTTTTGTTTTCTCCTAGCCATGCCTGTGGCCATGAGGTGCTATCACATTGTGATTTCTATTTGCATGACTCCAGTGACAAATGGTGCATAGTATCTTTTCTTTGTTATTCATTTTAATGAGAAAAAAAAGATAAAATAGCAATGAAACAGTTTCAAAAGAGGTTAGTGGGACAGTTGCAATAATTAATACATTGATACTGTCTTTGTACTAGTTATTCAGAGGAGAAGATGCTGACTTGATATTTGTCTAAACACTATTAATACAAGCCTTTCTTCTCAATGAACTAAGAGAAAATAGCTATATGTCTATCCTAGCTATCTTGTATATACACATAGATTTTTTCACAACAAAATGGACCTTTATATCCTTCTTTTTTATTTTGTTCTATCAGAGACAGGTGTTCTATTGCAGTTAGAGAAGCTGTATAAGAAGTCTTTAAAGGACCTTTTTATACTTGATGCCAGTCCAAAGATTGTAGGTACTTGAATTCAGAAAAATCGCCCACTATAGTCCAATAGTATATAATAGTAGTTAAATCATTCCTAAAATTTATTTGGAACCAGAAAAGACCTAGAATGGCTAAGGTGATCCTGGGTAACAAAGGCAAAGCAGAAGACATTACAATCCCTGACTTGAAATTATACTACAAAGCTACTGTGGTAAAATCAGCATGATACTGGCAAAAAAAAAAAAAAAAGACCTGAGGATCAATGGACTAGATTAGAAGATGCAGACACAACTACAAACACACTCAGCCATCTTATCTTCAACAAAGGGACCAAACATGTTCCCTGGAAGAAAGACAGCCTCTTTAACAAATGGTGCTGGAAAAACCACAGAATATCTTTTCAAATGATTATTCTCTATTTGTATACCATCTTTGGAAAGGTGTCCACTCAAATCTTTTGCTTGATTTTTTTTTCTTTTACTTTTATGTATTAAATTTGCATATCATTTAATGTTAGGGATATAATTACAATGGCATACACAATTTGGGAACTGCATCTCAGCTCACGAGAATAGAAGTAGGTAGGTACAGTGCACCAAGAATCTGACTCCATGACTGGAAGAGCATGTGTCTCGGTCTCCCATTGATTGCTAAATTATCCTACAGTAGCACCCATGGCATTCCTACAAAACCATCATGTTGTCCATTTTTAATTGGCTCATTTATTGTGCAGTTGCACCAATCTATGTATTCTAGCTACAAGCCATTAGTATGGTAAATCTTTGCAGATTTTTTTCCCATGGTATGATTTGCCTTTTTACTTTCGTAATGGCAAACCTGAAGTATGATCATTTTTAAGTGTGATTCAATCAATCTATGTATTTTTCTTTTGTTACATACTCTCAGTGACCTCAAGAAACAACTCAGTGTCACAAAGAATTACTGTGTTTGTTTTCCTCTGTCATTTTTATAGCTCTAGCACTTATCTTTAGGCCTCTGTCCAATTTTGAGTTGATTTTGTTGTACTGTTAGAAGTCAGCCTCATCCTTTCACCAATAGGGAGGGAGCTGCCTCAGTACCCTCTACTGAAAAGGTTGTGTCTTCATTTTTTGTCATTAGTACCTGTTGGCAGTGCCTAGTGGTTACACTCATTGCCGAGACAGCTCGTGCATAACCCTTGTTAATTCCTTTTGCATCCCTTTCCCTCCCCTACCATCCCCTTCCAGGTCCCCTTCCCCTCTCCTTTGTCAACTATAGTTTCACTTCCTCATTGGGTTAATTCCGAAGTCCTTCATTTTTTCTGAAGCTGTTGTGAATGGTGTTACTTTCCTCATTTCTCTCTTGGTGTGTTCATTACTGGTGACTGCATTAATGGTCGAAAGGTTATTTTTTTATCTGGTAAATTTTCTTGGCACTCTTATCAAAAGCCTACTGGCCCTGGATAACCCTATCTTCATTCCAAAGTGGAGTGGAAAGGGTAGGAGCAGTGGGGAGGAACCTCTTTGTTTCTAATCTTAGTGAAGGGAAGCATCTGCTCATTAAGTGTAATAGCAACTGTAGATTTTAAATTAATGACACTTATACCTTTCAATCCCCTTTAATACCTAGTTTGGGAACTCTGATCAAAAGTCAGTTGAGCAGAAGTGCTGGTTTATTTCTGGTCTTTCTGTTCTGGTCTATGTGTCTGTATGTCAACCTTATGTTGATGACTTAGTCTTAATTCCTGTAGCTTTGTATTGAGTTTTTAAATTGGGAAGTGTAAGTCCTTCAATTGTTTTTTTTTTTTTTTATTTTCAAATCTATTCATAGACTCTTCTTAGACACTCTTATTTTTATCTTGAAAGAGTGTTGGGTTTGTTCAATGCCTTTTCTGAATCTGTTGAAATGTTCTCGATTTTTTTCCTCTTTCAACAGTTTTGCATCCATATTCATCAGGAATATTGGGCCATAATTTTCATTTCCTGTGATGTCATTGTTCTAGTTTTAGTATCAGAGTAATACTGGCTTCATAGGCTAATCTAAATTCCCTTCTAGTTTTTGTAAGTGTTTGTGAAGAATTAGTATTAAATATTAGCTAAACATTTGATAGAATTAAACAATGAAGTTATGTAGGTCTGGGATTTCCTTTGTGAAAAGTTTCAATATTATTATCATAGTTATTTTTATTGCTATATCAATATCTTTGCTTGATACAAATCTATTCAGATTTTCTATTTCTTCCTAAGTCAACTTCTGTAATTTACATCTCTCCAGTAATCTGTGCATTTAATTTATGTTTTCAAATTTATTTGTGTTTAATTTTTTGTAGTATAACCTTAAAATCCTTATTTTGATATGATTGTTACTGATGTACCTTCTTTCATCCCTGAATTTGATAATTTTTTTTTTTTTTAGGTTTTTTGTTGTTGTTTTTGGTTTGTTTTTTCCCTGTATTTTGTGCAGGGCCTCACCATGCAGCTTGGACTTGCAGTGATCCTCCTGTTTTCATCCCTCCTAGTGCTGGGATTACAGACATGCACCACCATGCCCAGACTTGGCAGCTGGCCCAGAACGCTGGGGCAGGGCTGGCACGGCATGCGGTACTGGGGATCTAACCGCAGCCCCTGTGTTTGCCTAAGCAAGCACTGGATTCACTGAGCTGCCTTGCCGGTCCTTGAATTTGATAATTTGAAATCTATTTTTCTCAATCAAACTAAGGGTTTATTTATTTTGTTAGTCTTTTAAAAACTAATTTTTAGTTTCATCAACTTTTCTCTACAGTTTTTCTATTTTCTATTATATTATTCATCCTCTAATGTTTTTTCTTTCTTTGTACACTATGTTGATACAGAAATTTAGGTTATTATTTTTTAATGAAGGCACATATAGCTATAAATGTTCCTCTTAAACATTGCTTTAATTAATATCCCCAAATATTGATATGCAGTTTTTCATTTCTATACATCCCACGATATTTTCTAAATTCAACTGTAACTTTATTATTTAATCCATTGGTCATTGAAAATTGAATTGTTTAATGTTAATATATTTGTAAATCCCTTAAAAATTCCACTGTTACTTATAGCTAATTTCATTTTATTTGGTTTAAGAGAACGTACAGTATATACTTTCAACCTTTTGAATTTATTGAGGCTTTTCTGGTTACATATATTCTATTCAGTGTTGCAGAAAAATGTTTTATCCGCAAATGTGTATGAGGCTTAGTTTGTTGTTAATTTGCTCAAATCTTCCATTTCCTTGCTGAGCTCTGCTTAGTTCTATTCATTATTGAAAAGTAAGCCCACAGCACCTCCAGTGGTGATTATTGAATTATTCTTTCTCCCTTTCTGCCTGTTTTTGCTTCAAATGTTTTAGGGCTTCGTTATGAGGTGAGGACGTGTGTGTAATGTTTGTGTTCCTGTTGCATTGACCCTTTTACTATTATAATGTACCCTTTGCCTCTACTAAAAGATTTTCTATTAAACTGTATTTTGCTTAACAGTATACGTACTCCATGTCTTTCTGGTGCCTTTATCTACATGCATATCTTTTCCCATCCTTCTTCCTTTTATTTGTATCTGCAAAACTAAATTACAGTCCTTATATGTGGCATATACTTGAGTCATGTTTATTTGTTAATCATAGCACTAATTCTTTTTATTAAAATATTTACTATATTTACATTAAATGTAATTGTGGATAAAGTAACGCCTGCCATTTTTAAATATAAAATATTTCATAATTTTCTTTCATTTTAAATGACATTAAAATAGACAATATTTATAACAGGAGATTAAAAAAAAATCTCTGTCTAGCAATAAACACATCTAAGCTTCCCCAGGGACAATTTTTATGGGCTGCTCTTCTTCTGTGCATGGCAGTATTTTCTTGGTTCTTTCCATGTCTTATAATTTTTTTAATGAAAAGTAAACTTTTGTTATTACACAAGACGGCAGCTCTGCAGTTTAGATGTCCTTTTCCTCACTGGGGTTTGCGATTGTGATCTGTAGTTGTAAACTGATTGTCAAATACACGTGTCAGTGATGAAGAGAACATTGATACAGCTGCATTGTGCTAGTCTTACCTTAGATGGGCACGGGGAGTGCTTCTGAAGCCCCATGTCAGCACTCACCATCTCTCACATACTCATTTGACCACAATCAGTTCCACCTGTGCAAACAGCCTCAGTTGCCACTTACAGTTTTATTTCTCTAATTTTGTATTATGAGCTGATCCCCCTGCTCCAGAATGTCTAAGTTCCTCTACAGAAATAAGAATAATAGCAGTTGGGAAGTGGATTGGTTTTGTTGGTTTTAACATGGAGAAGCATTGTACAGAAACTCATCTTTTAAAAACTTCTAGTGTCAGGGATGGCAAGATAGCCCAGCAGAATAAGTGCCTGCTTAGGCAAGTACAGTGATGTGGATTCGATCCCCAGGACCATGCACTGCACTGGCCCCACCCCTGGGAGCTCTGAGCTGGCCACCGAGTGGGCCCAGTGGAGCACACATGCCTGTAATCCCAGCACTGGAGGCTGAAACTGAGGATCATTATGAATCCGTGCTGCATAGTGAAACCCTGCACCCAATACATGTTTTAAAAAATTCTAGTATTTTCACATTGTTGCACTGATTATACCAATATAAAGGTAAAGCTTGAACTCAAAAATATTGCTGTGTTACAATTGCATTGCTAAGTAAAGCACCCTGATTTTGTTTCCCACTCCAGATGAGGAGCACACCACCGAACACACGCCAAACCACCACATGCCTCAGCCCCCACAGGCAGTGTTCCCAGCATGCATCTGTGCAGCAGTGCTTCCCATTGTTCATTTGATGGAGGATGGGGAAGTGCGGGAAGATGGAGTAGCAGGTGAGGTTTTCACTGGGCAAATCACAGATACTTCTGAAGCTGTTCATCTGATGAAGAATATCAAGTTGCTCTTGGATTGTTTTAGCCACACATTGTAATGATTCATTTGCAGAACATTCAAACACTATTATTTTCTCCACCACCTTCTCTCACTACTTTTGTGAACAAAATATTGCATTTAAAATGGGCAACTCAGTCCAGAGACATTGTTGATGATGATAACACCAAACAACACTAATTTGGTTGCATGGAAATCAGTTCTTCTGACTACTTAGAAACCTTAGCTATTAATGAGATACCAACCACTAAGTAATCTTTCCTATTTGACTACCTTTCCAGAGGTGCAAAGGAGAATAACTGCAAAATGAGATAAAAACTAGGAGTAAAGCTGAGTTTTATTTGCAACAGACCAAACACTAATATTCTCGCTGGGCCAGGGACATGATTCAGTGGAATAAGTGCTTTCCTGGCAAGTGCAAGGGTCTGAGTTCAATCCCCAGTTCCACCAAAAAAAAATAAAAATAATAATATTCTTAATGTTAAAACTAAATAATGATGGGTCAGGGAGATAGCTCAGTAGAATAAGTGCCTGCCTGGCAAGTGCAAGGTCCTGAGTTCAATGGCCAGTGCCACAAAAAGAAAAAAACCTAAGTAATGATTTTTTAAGAACCTCAATAGAAAAATGAACAAAAGATATGAATAATCTACTGACCAACAACACCTATACACAAAATTATTATTCAAAATGAAAATGAAAGCAGGCCAGCCAGATAGCTCAGCAGACTAAAATGCAGAGCCCAGGGGCCAGGGTTCAATCCCTGGCATGCTGTGCCAGCCCTGCTCCGGGGATGGGCTGAGATGGAGATTGACACTGGGCGTGCTGGAGCACGTCTGCAATCCCAGCCCTCAGAAGGCTGACAACAGGAGGATCACTACAAGAGGGATCTCAGTAGTGAGAGACCCTGTAGACCTTGTATTAAAATACAAAAAAAAAAAAAAACCAGAAAGACAGAGGAAGGAAGGAAGGAAGGAAGGAAGGAAGGAAGGAAGGAAGGAAGGAAGGAGAGAGAGAGAGAGAGAGAGAGAGAGAGAGAGAGAGAGAGAGAGAGAGAGAGAGAGAAAGAAGAAATAAAATCTTATGTTTGTTACAAAATTGATAAAGAAAATACCTATAATTAGTGAAACACAGAATTTGGTGTAAACATAGAAGAGTGTTTCATAATACAAATTAAACACAGAATTGTTTTGTAGCAATTTCCTAAAGAAATAATGAAGGCCACATATAGATTTATAGATGACATGTTATAGGATAAATATTTGGAAAGAATTTTAATACTGAACAACAGGCAATTAATCTTGTCAGCATCATATAATAGCATTCTATACACATTAAAAATCACATTCCAAAATATTAACATAAAATGTATTCTTCATGTTACTAAGTAAAATGCTTAGTATGAAGCAATATTTTTATATAGTATTTAAGTATAAGTTTCATGTGAAAAACAGGACATGCTACAAACTGCTACTATTTCTATGCTTGGAGGAATGAATAGTTCTTTCTCCCTCTGTATTTTTCTGTGTTCCTATGTTTTAAGTATTCAACTCCCTTACTGGAGCCAAAAGTATTTTAAAAATATTGTATAGATATTTTTTAACCAATTTCAACTTAAGAAAAATTCACATCTATTTTATTTATGAAAGCTAGAGCTTGTATTATACATTTCTTATTTATAGCTTTGATTATACAGTTTCTAATTTTTGTTGTATGGCTAGCTGCCAAAACAAAACTTAGTACATTTATTTAAAATACAGATTGAATGCTAAATTCATGCTAAATTCTAAACTCGTACTCATGCCGTGGGAGAACAGTATTAAGATCAATGACCTTCTAGTACTGATTGCTGCTTCTTTTGTCCAACTGCTTAATTAGCCTGGGCATTTCTGGCAAATTGTGGCTGACCACCTTGTCCAAAGTACCACTTTGTTTTTCATTAGGATGATTTATTCATGAGACTGCCTTTTAGAAATACAAACCTAATTATTAGTGGCTCAACTACTTTATCTTCCTGAAGGAGATGCTATAAGCATCCATGCGAATCATAATGGACCATCTCTAATGCCTTTTCAATCAAAATATATTTTCAAAAACAAACTATTTACTTTAGGAATTTACCTACTCAATAAGCAATGGAATGTGGGTTTAGCTTAATAAAATCGTACCACTGCTAACATTAAAGTGCTTTCCACAGCAGAGACAACTGAGTATATGCAATTCCTTCATAAAGCAAGGCTAAAACCTTTGAAACCATTTCACACTTTCTGTTGCTATTGTTTGACATGTCAAATGTTTAGAGATAACAAAAATAGAAAAACAGATATATACCTTTCAATAGAAAAAGTTCAGAGAAGCTTTTTAAGGACAAAAAAGAGACAAATTAAGAGCTAGCAAATTGAATACTTTAATGGACTTTTCTTCTTTTTAAGACAAATGTGTTTCTTTTCTCTCCCCAAGTGAGTGCTGTGGCGCAACAAGTTCTGTGGAATTGTCTAATTGAAGATCCATCAACAGTTCTTCGACATTTTCTAGAAAAACTGACCATCAGCAATAGACAAGTAAATTCCTCTTCCTTTAAAGTCTAGTAGTCTATGACATGTGAACCCTTTGAAAGAGAATGGAGAAGGGACTGTACAGTTCTTTGCATGCCACACCATGTCTCTAGGCTTCCAAGATGCACTTTGCAAGGTGGGATCTACACAAACACCCTCCACCAAACAAGAAACTAATATTCCTGATCATGCTGGAATAAAACTGTGTCAAATTAAAGCAGATTTTGAAATCCAAATAAACATACCAACGATCAAAAAAGTACTAGTTCATAACTATGTTATGGCTATAGTCACTTAAAGAAAAAAAAAAAAAAACACTAGGTTTGGTTTCTAAAAAGTAAGGGTGATTGTAGACTTCTGAATTTATCGTTTCTTGGTTTCACTTTATCTCCTTGACTCAAAAATCTAGGAAACAGAATTATGCAGTGTGACGGGCCTGGTCTGTGTAAGCTTCTCCAGCACAGACCTTTGACCCATTCCTATCCTGCCTGGAAGCCTTAGCAAATAGCCTAAATACACAGCTTGCTAGTGATTTGCCTGTGACCTATAGGGAAGGGGTAAATTTGTCTTTTTATTACTGTTTTTAAAAAGACACTCCTCTGCCTGCTACTTAGCTGTATTGATCTGTGGCTCCTCACAGAGAGGTGCTCCAGATGATTTAAATATTAAGTGTCATATATACCATAAGTGCTGTGCTGTGATAACTATACTGTATTGAAATGTTGAATAGAGTTGAAATTAACTGTTGTGCAATAGAAAAGTACCTCCCTGATGTTCAAGAAAATATTTTTATGTCCTACAACCTGGTACCCGAATGAGTCATGACAAATTCTGCTCTTCTTTCAGGATGAGTTGATGTACATGCTGCGCAAACTCCTCTTAAATATTGGCGACTTTCCCGCTCAGACATCTCACATCTTATTCAACTACTTGGTGAGTTTCAGCACCCAGAAGATAGAAACGTTCATTTCCAACGAGAAGAGAAGCATGAAGAAAAGTTCTTAAGATAGTTTTTTCACTAAGTCCCCATTGGTTGCATGTGTGAGGTGAATCATGGTCAGCTGACATCACCGCTTCTAGTACGGGGAAGACCCTTCCTGCCACAGTCTTTGGTGTATGATGAATTTGCAGTAAAAATAAGTTTCCCTAGTCTTCCCTCCATGTTATGCAACTTGCATGTGTTGGCTCATATAATTTTTCACCATGTTCCCCTGTTCCATTTTTTGCCGTTCAAAGCCCACATATGCCGGTGTTTCCTTAGAGGTGTCTGTGTATGTATTTTTCTCTGGCAACTCTATGCTTTTGTCTATTCCAACAACTCTTTTCTCACCCCTCCAGAATCTTTACCAATTGCTTCACTTTCTATTCCTCACTCTACAAATAAATATGCAAATTAGAAATTGAGGCATAATGATTATTCCTTGAAACTGTATCTTAATCCAGGCAGACATACAGGAGACCAATGTCTGTCCTGGAAGAAATCTTTCTTCTTTCTCCCTCACTCTGATCAGGGAATGTTATCCCTGTGCATATGGATCCACATCCTGGTGACAAATTTAACTCGCATTATAGCTCCAAGGTGCAGAGAACATTTGTAATTCCTTGCTCTTGCCTGGGACTAATTTGGTCTCACTATGGAGTGCCCACTTGCTGGCTGGAAAGGGATAAAATATAAATAAGTAGCCAATCTACTTTTAAGTTCATATGGATACAAAAATATAAGCAGTATTTCTAGGCAGTATTCAGTTTCTCTTGGATGTGTGGGCTCTTAGCCTTCAGGAATCCTCTTCTCTCCCACTGACTTCTTTTCTTGGAGTTATGTGGGCTGGGGGAGATAAAGCTTTCCTTCATGGTCTATCCCATTTCCCATCTGGCCCATTAATGAGACAGTGCTCTTCAGGTTGCTGGATACCTGGCTGTCAAAAGCTGAAGCAAAGGGCTGCTGTGACCTGAGGGCTGTGTGCTGGAGATTGCTGGGGGACTCAGCTCATCTTGGCCCTGGCTGGTGCTATAGCCCCCCAGCCTACCCTGTGACCCCCAGACAGTTCCAACATAGGAAGTCCCTGGCTACTGCATCCTGCTCAGGGACAGCAGTGCAGGGACAGCAGCCTGTGGCATTTTCATCTAGAAAGCTCTCCAGTCAAGTCTTCCACCACTCTGGGTCCTGTCTGTGTCCCACAAAAGCCAGAGGTAGGTTAGCAAAAAGAAACATGAAGGTCTCGCTTGGTTTCGGTCTGAGCATTTCCAAGTCCATGTTGCATCTATGTTAGTCTAAGAGAGGCTCTGAGTTCCTGGCAGCAAACACGGATTTCAGCCTGACCTTCACTTGCTTAGGTTCCAGTATTTCTCAAGATGCTAGACACTGGGAAAGCTTATCTGGGCCATTGTGTCCTCTGTCCTTCCACCTAGAACAAGCACACGAACATATCATTGTCCTCCTTCTATGTTTTCCTTCTGTCAGTGCCAGATAAGCTTTAAATTTGGATGCACATCCTCCCAACTAAGTACTTAGTTACCTAATGGAAAAAACAATTGGCCACACTGTGACCTTGCTATACCATCTTTGTTTTGTGTGAATATAAATTCCCATCTTTGCGTTTTGTCTAGTTCCCCATCGTTCCAGGCAGATAGATGTTTTGGCTGGACCAAGGAAGGACCTAACACTTGTACAGTGAAGAGAGAGTCATTTTTAAATGATTACGCACATAATACATCATTTTTGCTTTTGTTTTTGTTTTTTTGTAATGCTAGACTACTGAGGATGACAGGAATGCTGAGAACATGAACTGAACCCGTCAGTCCTAGACTCTGTCAGGACATTTAAAGCCACTGCATAATGTGACCTAGTGATCTGCAGGGTAGGATGAGAGTACCTGTGTGGGTGTGAAGAGACTTTTCAAAAGGTCTGATATCCAGATAATTTAAAGGAAATAGATCTCAAAATCCTAAACGTACAAATATGTACCAGCCCTTCTTGAACTTATCTGCTGTCTGGGTCCCCACTGTCTTGCTGGACATGGAAGGCCCACCCCTGCACCTAGGAACCTGTCACCTGGCTGCGCTGGCAGCTGTGCAGACAGAGACAGAGTCTGAAGTGCATCTACATTTAAGGAATCCACATTTCCTATGGATGGAGGCATGTTAAACCCTTCAGGTGTCCCACCTTTCTGTCTTCTGCAGATTTCTCCTCAAGGTGAGGTTTGGTTCTCAGGGTACGTCACATTTAGAACTGCCAGAGCAGATTAGCTTTGTGACGCTGATCCTGCCCGTGTAACTAGAAAATTTTCCAGGACTACCAGATTCTTTTGAATGAAAAATGGGTAAAACCTATAGAAAAAAATTAAATTAGTTTCTTATAGTTTTCTTGTACACTATTGAATAAGGTAATCAAGTTATTTCATCCACTATTACAATTAGTCCTCAACTTATCTAAGTACATATAACATTTACTATATTCCAAGTAGAGCATTCTTACAGAGATTGCTGGCCAGATTACACTACTTACTGCAAATGGCGTCTGAGGAAATATCAGGTACAGATTTTAACTTTGGGTGCCTCACAGCTGAGCTTCCAAATGATGTGACATCTGGAAAAGCGATCTTCTGCCTTAATGTTAAGTGAGATAAAACAGGCACACAAGCATATATATAAATAGATAAACAGGAGGCAGGGAGAGAAGTTCAAGTGCTGCCCCAAGTGACCTGCCATTTCAAAAAGATTTTAACCCACAAATGCTACTTTGTTTCATTTATACTATGCTCCCTTTGTTTATGGAAAAGAAAGTGTTGTCTTTTTACAAGTTTATTTCTTCTTTGCAAAAGTGAATGACTTTTTGTTTTTGATTGTAGTCTCAGTATTTTGGCCCACCCTGAGACACTGTGTAACTGACAACCGTGCGGATGCGCTCCGTCCGCTTTTCAGTTATGCTGCTTCCTGATTACTGCCACGGAAAGTGTGAGAGAAGCATTTCAGTGGCGAAGCCGAAAAGGCAGGAAAATTGAATGTAAAGAGAAGAGCTAAGTGTGAGGGGAAGCGGGGAAGGAAAGGGGGAAGTAGTAAGACGTAAGGTGCATCTGGCGCAGGTACCAGATCCCCACGAGGAGTGTAAATGCTGTGTGTCGCGAACACGAACTAAAATAAGAATGACAATGAAAGTGGGGAAAGGGCATCCATAGATGAAGGGAGGGGTGCGGGTAGGGAGGGGAGGGGAACAAACAGGGACCAAGCTGTGTCAGGCGCTGCACTCCTCCCTCAGATGAATGTGAACCTCGCGTGCTGCAGACGTGTCTGGAAAAGACGGAGGGCAGGAGAATGAGCGGGAGAGCTCAGGACGGCTGCGGCTCTGAACGCTGCTCCTTGTGCCTTGCAGGTGGGACTGATCATGTACTTCGTACGGACTCCCTGCGAGTGGGGGATGGACGCCATCTCGGCCACGCTGACCTTCTTGTGGGAGGTGGTGGGGTACGTGGAGGGCCTCTTCTTCAAGGACCTCAAGCAGACGATGAAGAAGGAGCAGTGCGAGGTGAAGCTCCTGGTGACTGCTTCCATGCCGGGTAATCCCCTATGGCTTTCAGATGGCCTAACTTAAAAAAATTATAAATATCCCTTTGAAAACCCACGAGCCTCTTTCGTTCATGAGAAAGCTTCCAGAGTTCTCACCCCTAGTGTTGAATGCATCAAAGAATTTTTGTTTAATACAATTAGAAGAAATAATAATAGAGCTTTTAAACAGCAGCATTGGCCAGATGAAAAGGGGGGCAGCAGGATGGAGGCCTGCATGAATCAGTCTTTGACGGGCTGCCAAGGTCAAAGATTTAAGTCTGTCACAGAGCCGGCCGAACTGAAAGTGTTTTTGAGTGAATTTTTGGCACTGCAAGAATGATTTTGTTTGTATGACATGGACCCCAGTCCTTTGTAAACTCAGTGAGGGAAGGCTTTATGAAAAATTGGAAGAGGAAAGAAGAGGAAGAATTGCAAAAGAACATGAAGTATGATATAAACCCTTGATGCACTTCATTTTTATGTGACATAGCCTGTTTGTTCTTGAGATGAATATTTTACCAAGCCTCATCCTTAGCCACTTACTACGAAAATAGAAGATGATACATAGATTGAAATAAAGAGAAAGACAAAATTATATATAGATGAGGACACAGATCTGGCAATAAAAAAGCCTATGTTAAAATCAGCCCTGCCATTGATTAGCCATATTACCAGGATTAGCTGTGAAAAAGAACATCATTATTCAAAGTTTTCTTTTCTCATGTATAAAATATGAATAAGATTCATACTTCACCATCACAAGGAATAGATGGTGTTAAGGCTCTAAAATGCTTGCTACCATAGTTGATTTGTGACAGCCAATAAATGAGTTGTATATGCCTATGCTCTGTAGGTTATCCAAAGTATTGGTCAGTTTTTATTATAGCGAAGACACTCATATTGTCATACATATGTTCAAAAAGAACTCATTAAAAAAAGTCAAGGTATAAGTCAATAACTTCTGACATTGCCAATCCTATGGATAACCCACTACTTTTATGAACTACTGGAATATATTGGATTATTTTGCTGAATTTATGCACTTACAGTATTTAAATGACAATGGAATACCCATCTCTGACAAAACTAAACAAAAAAAGGGATACAATAGGAAATATAAAGTTCATGTGTTGGTGTATAAGTCTTGATCTACCTAGGTCTTAACCATCCAGCAGAAAAGTATAAAAATGAAGTATACATCGTGAGCCCATAATATTAAGCTGAGCTGTAAATGGCTATGGTCGGCAATTTCTTTAAATAACTCACTATGGTTGTAGAATGCTGGACTGTGTTGGATTGTGGTGTCGAGTTCAAGCACCTAAGTTAGTTGAATGTCAATGGAGTGCCCACTTTTGACAGGTGTAGACAAAGGAAGGGGTGTAGAAAGAAAAAATCATGATGTGTGTGTATAGGCAGTACAGTTGGGATAGATAACGCTGTGCTTCTACATAATTCTATGAGAGGCAAGAT
>PVKA01000699.1:0-131798 GCA_004027165.1 Ctenomys sociabilis
CCTGGGATGAATCCTACCTGGTCATGGTGTATGATCTTCTTGATGATTTTCTGTATTCTTTTTGCTAGGATTTTTTTGAGGGCTTTTACATATGTTCATGATGGATATTGCCCTGTAGTTCTGTTTTTTAGTTGTGTCTTTCCCTGGTTTTGAAATCAGTATAATACTTGCCTCCAGACATGATTTTGGGAGGACTGCTTCCTTTTCAATTTAATTTAAGAGGTTGAGGAGTATAAGGATTATATCTTCTACAAATTTCTTGTAGAATTCTGCTGTGAATCCATCAGGACCTGGACCTTTCTTTGTCAGTAGGCTATCTATTACATTTCATATTTCGTCAGCTATTTTTGACTTATTGAGAGTTCTTATATATTCTTGATTCAGTTTTGGCAATTTGTACCTTTCGAGGAATCTGTCTCTTTTGTCTGTGTCTTCTATTCTGTGAGCGTAGATTGTCAAAGTAGCTATTGATAATCTTCTGAATTTCCACTGGGTCTGTGATTTCACCCTTTTCATTCCTTATTGCTTGTATTTGAATTTTTTCTTTCTTCTTTGTTGTTAAGGTTAGGTAGGGGCTTATTGATTTGATTTAGTCTTTCAAAGAACCAGCTTTTTGTTTCGTTAATTCTTTGAATTGTTTTCTTTATCTCAGTCGAATTAATTTCTGCTCTAATGTTTATGATTTCTTCCTGCCTTTGAGCTCTGGGTTTGGTTTGCTCTTCCTTTTCTAGATGTAACATTAGGGTGTTTATTTGTTTCTGTTGTTTTCCTAATGTGTGAGTTCATAGCTATGAATTTGCATCTGAGAACTGCTGTCATTGCCCCATAAATTCTGATAAGTTGTGGTTGAGTTTTCATTTAATTGTAGATATTGTTGAATTTCTTGTTTAATTTCATCTGTGACCCATTGATTGCTGAGTAGGGTTTTGTTTAATTTCCATGAATTTAGTGGGTTTTTCTGGTTTCTTTTGTCATTTATTTCCAGTCTCATTGCACTGTGGTCAGATAATATGCATGGGATAATTTCTGGTTTCTTGCAAACACTTAAGCATGACGTATGGACAAGTATGTGGTCTATTTTAGAAAATGACCCCTGTACAGCTGAAAAAAATGTATATTCAGCTGTGGCTGTGTGGAACACTCTGTATATGTCTACCAGGTTCATTTGTTCCAAGCTCTGGTTCGGTTCTGCTACTTCCTTGCTAATTTTTTGTCTGGTTTACCTATGTTTTTGAGATAAAGGGGCGTTAAGGTCTCCTGTTAAGATTGTGCTCTTGGATATTAAATTTTTCATGTCCACTAAGATTTGTCTTACATAGTTGGGTGCTCCTGTGTTTGGTGCATAGATATTTATGAGTGTTACCTCTTCCTCTTGAATTTTTCCCCTAACCAATATATAGTGGCCTTCTTTGTGTCATTTGATCATTCTTGGTTTGAAGTGGAGACTGTCTGAGAACAGAATTGCTACTCCTGATTTTTTTCTGAGGTGCTGGAGCATGTAGTATTGGTTTCCATTCTTTGACTTTAAGCCTGTGAATGTCTTTTTTTTTCTTTTTTGGTTGAACCGTTGATTGAACTCAGGCCCTTGCCCTTGCCGGGGAAGCGCTTATTCCACTGAGCCATGCCACACCCCCCATGAATGTATTTTTGAGTTAAGTGTGTTTTTTGTGTACAGCATATTGTTGAATTTCATTTCCTAATCCACTGTGCCAGTCTATTTCTCTTAATTGGTGAATTGAGTCCATTTACATTGATTGATGCTTAAAATTGAAATGTGGTTACTTACGATTGTTATGGTGTTTACCTGCTGCTGTTTAGTCCTTTTTACCCTGTGCTTAATTGTTTGCACTGTTTAGTGGGTTCCTTCTGTTCTCATTCATGGAGTTCTTGTCATTGTGGTTTCTATCTAGAACATCGTTCAGTACTCTGTGTAGGGATGGCTTTGTCATCATGAAATCCTTTAGTTCTTCTTTGTTGTGGAAGTATTTCAATTGTCCATCAAACTTGAAAGAGAGTTTTGTAGGGTATGGTAGTCTTGGCTGGATTTTGTTTTCATACAGGACATGAAGAACTCTGCTCCATGCTCTCCTTGCCTTCATCGTTTGTGTAGAGAAGTCTGCTGTAATTCTGATGGATTTTCCTTTGAATGTGATGTGCTTCTTTTCTCTAGTGGCTTTCAGTATAGTATTCTTGTGTTGGATTTCTTGGACCTTGACTGTTATATGTCTCAGTGTGTTTTTGCTTGGGTTGAAGTTATGTTGGACTGTTTCTTCATATTTGGGAAGTTTTCTGCTATTACTTCTGCCCATATTCTTTTTATATCATTTGTATTGACTCCTTCATTCTCATTGATGCCAATTATTCTCACATTGTTCATCTTGGCATCATCTTGTAGGTGATGAATTATTGTTTCCTGCATCCTCGTAGTTTTTAAGACATCCATTCTCACCTTTTCACTAGCTGAGCCAGTGTCTTCAAGATCTGAAACTCTGTCTTCGCTTTCACTCAAACAGTTTTGTAGACTCGTGATTGAGATTTTAAGTCCTTCTATATCTCCTTGACTCTGCTTCATGTGATCTATTTCTTTTCTGTATTGCTCATTCCAGGAATCTGTCATATTTCTGATCTCCTCTATTTTTTTTTTTTTATCAGTGTCATCTTTCGAGGTAGCTATTGATTCTTTTCCTGCAGTGTTTTTTCCAAATTGGATTTCCTCTATATATTTCTGGAATTGATTCTGTACTTTGGATTACGATTTCAAAGAATTCTTTTTTTATTTCAGAAATTATTTCTGCTTTGAGTTCCTCTTTACCTTTCTGCTGTTGTTTCTTTGCTTGCGACACTATTAATTCATATGTTTCAGCTGGAATAGTGTTCTCTGCATTTGTTCTGGGTGGGCATTGGGTTTTCCCCATATGTTTCTGGATTTGATTCATTACTTCAGATGCTATGCATTCAAAAATTTCTTTTTCTATTTCAGGCATTAATTCTGGTCTGAGTTCCTCTATACCTTTCTTCTGTTATTTCTTTGCTTCTGTATCTGTTAATTCATTCATTTCAGCTGAGCTAGTGTCCTCTGCACTTATTGGTGGGCTCAAAGCCTGAGATTGCTTTTTGCTCCTTGCCTTTGTCATTTTGTATAGCACTGACCTCTGAACTTTAGTGTAGAGCTTTGGTGCATTTATGACCTTAGTGTGTTATGAGATTTGGGTGCCAGTCTATTAAGTTTGAAATTATCCAGTTATGCCTGGCCTGGATCTAGCTGTTGTGTTGTTTCTTTTTGCTACAGCTCTTGTGGTACAACTTTGAGCCTGTGGTTCCCCTCTGTTCTGTCCCTTGCCCAGGGAGCACTAGGGAGTGCAGAAGCTCTCCAACACACTCACCAGGCTGGACAAGGGTGGTTCGGGTGGTTGGAGATTCTGAAAAATTCTCACTTGCTCTGGGGGCTTGGGGGTAGTGTTTCCGGGGAGTTTCTGGGCAAGTCAGTGTGGGGTGTCTTAGGCCAACTGCTCACTCGTTGGGAGTTCTTGGGGGCAGGGGCTCTGGATGGTATTGAGCACGTGGAGGAAAGCCAAAGGCTGTCCCACACGCTCACCAAATTGGGGTCGTGGGTGGCGGGAGTATCGGGGAAATTCCCACTCATTCGGCAGGCTTGAGGGCAGGGGCTCCAGGGAGTTGCTGGACAAGTCAGTCTGGGGTGTCTCAGGCCAACTGCTCACTCCCTCGGAGGTCTTGGGGGCCAGGATATACTTTTGATGGCCTAATAATTTTCTGGTAGGTATTTGTACACAACATTTTCATTTTTTAAATTAATTTTATTGAGAAAGAAATTGCAATGAGGCAGCTTCAAAACAGGATGGTAGGAGAGTTACAACAAATAATACATTGCTTATTGCTGTCTTTGTAGTAGTCACTCACAGCACAAGGTGCAGGTGGGATATCCTGGCCAAACACTATTACTACAAATCTTATTAAGAGAAAGTAGCTATATATATCTATCCTAACTCTCTTGCATATACACATACAAAATGATCCTTCATTTATGTCACCATTTTTGTTTAGCTTTGTCAGAGATGGGTATTCCATTGCCATCCAAATATTGTAGGTGCATGAATTCAGAAAAATATGCCAATGTAGTCCAGTAGTCCACAGTAGTAGTGGGTTATCCGCAGGACTGGCAATGTCCGAGTCTGATGGCTTGAGCCTTCCACAGCTCGACATATTAACATGGCTTCACTTTTCATACCTCATTTCTACACTTTTCTGCTGGATGGTTAAGACCAAGGTAAAGCAAGACTTACATAACAGGAAATGTAACTTTTGTATCTGACAAGGTCAGTCAAGTCCCTTCAGGCCTTATCCGGAAACCTTGTACCACATTTTGTAGATCCTTTGTCATTTAGCCACATTTTCTTTATTCATTTATTTTTCCCAGTGGAGGGCAAGAGGCCAGGGCACTTATTCACAGCTCTCATGCCTCCTTGTTTGGGGTTTGTCCCTGGAAGCATTTACTTTTGCTTGTCAATAAGTGCTAGATACTATCCCTAGGCAGAGAGGAAAAGGAAAACAGGAAAAGCCTCTAGAGATGGGGAGTGTCAGTGCCCTGAAACATCTGCCCTGCAGCTACCCCAGGGGAACTGAGAGGCATGGGACAGTCCATCAACAGTCTCTTCTGGGGAGGAGGCTCTTCATCCGTGTGCAGATGAGTGGATTTACCTCTGTGGAAGGCTGCCTGAGTACTGTTCCAGAGAAGATGCCATTATCTGATCAGTCTTCCAATTCCGATGGGTTCCACCTATTTTATCTTGTCCCTCTTTTGTGCCTTGTGACAAAACCACTGTCAGAAATCCAGGTCACAAGTAGTTCACTTAAATAAAATAAATAAAATAAAATAAAATAAAACAAAATAAAATAAAAGTTTACATTTACACGAAACCCTGGAATCATACACTTTTCATGCCCTTCTCACTCAGTGTCTTAATTTCTAGTAGATGAAAACATTGTCATCAAGGCAGCCTCCAAGAGTAACAGTCATCCAAAACATGATATACCATTTTGTTGGCTAAGAATTAATTTTAGTTACAAACTAATATAGGACTGCACATTGATTTTTGTCTATCTTTACTACTATCTTCTTGGGCCACCTGCCAGCCTTCACACTATGGTTAATTTTCAGAATTGGTGGTTAGGAGTCTTTGGCTAAATTTGGAAGTTTGCCTGAGACCTGGAAATGGGTATGGAACAGTTGACTAATGTGAATGTTCTCTCATTCTGTGTTCTACACAAATGAACTCTGGGACCTCGGTGAAAACTGCACAACATGTTTCTTTCCTTCTTTTTTTTTTTTTTCAGAGAGGAATTGTTTGCCTGTCCTGGATTTTTGGATAGCTGTTTTCCTTCAGCCAACATATTTTTGCTTCTTCCCTTGCCAGCCTTTGTAATTAGCTCTCTGAAGCAAGAAAACACTTGTATCTCTCAGACAGAAGCTTTCTTTCCCCCCAGCAAATATATTCTGTTCTTAGAATGAAGCATAGAGAGCATTCAGCATTGTGCCTTGGCTGAAGAGACAGGCAATGATGATTTTCCACCAAAAATTTCTGCCTTGGTTTTGCTCCACTTCTCAGTGAAGATTTAAGAGGTCAATGGTTTAGAGACTTCTGCACAGCACTGTTACTTTGATAAGACAGATACCAACATAATTGACTGGTCTGCTCTTGGTATCATCATAAATAATGAAAGCAAAGCTACGCTTATCAAAACAAATGCACCAGTCAGCCTGGGCCTGTTTGGCTGAACTCCGTGTTTAAGGGGATTAGAAAGATGTAAAACTTAACCAAATCTCTTTTTGATACCTCCCTCAAAAGAGGGGCTGAATACTGATCTATATCCTGGAGGAAATGACACGTAGAAAGCCATGGCTTAATGAAACATGGAAATGAAGTAGGGTAACCACACTGGGCTAGGATTCTGACCCTCCATGTGTAAATGTGCCCTCAGGTAAGCTTTCTGCTTGGGTTTATCTTACCCCATTGATGAGATGGGCTTATTTTACCCATCCTTCAGGATGACTGTAAAGGTGAAATGAAAGAATGTATGAGCAAACAGTTTGTAAATTCAATAATGGTATGTAGATGTTACATTCTCATGATGTTAAATAGGATATATGGTCTACTTCTCCTTGCCCCTTTCTAGTTTTTCTCTGAGCTAAGGATTCTCAGTCTAAGTAGTGATGACAGTTGGAGCAGGATACCTCCTGCTGGGGGAGGTCATCCTGTGTATTACAGGGTGTCTGCAGGACCTCTTGTCTCTGTCCCAGTAGATGACAGTAATACCTTGTTAGTAATAATCACCAAAAGCATCTCTACATGTTTTCATAAATTCTAGGAGGCAAAATAAGGCTATTGTCTGTGTAGACAAAATTGTTGAATATTTCCTGGAAAGTCTTTGACCCCTTCTTTACCAGTTGATAAAAAAATCCTGTATTTTAAAATTTATGTAGTTATTCTTTTCAATTCAGTCTTGCTAGGTAGACTTATAAATAAGCTCAATCTAAATTCCACTATAGTAACAAATATCCCCCAAATTTTGGTAGCTATCTATCTTTCATGTTATATATGTCTCTTCTCCATGTTGTATACATTACTTTGGGCATCCAAACTGGTGAAAGGCCTTCACGAGAAAACTGGATGTTATCAACCTGTGCTATAAGAAAAGGGAAAAAACATAGGGTGAAGAATAGACTGGCTTTTACATGTTGTATTCAGAAGTGATGTTGGTTTCCTTTGCTCATGTTTCATTGACCACTGAAGTCACATGCCCATTCTTAACTTTAATGGGATGGAGTTATTTAATCCCTTTGCAGGTAGAGGAAGCCCAGGTCATATAGATGAATCTGATTCCAGGCAATGCAAGGTAAACAGTTGTCTTCAATGAAGGCAGTATTTTGAAGAATAATACAATCTGCTGGAGTGAGTGAGTTGGCCATACAAGTCCTCTGTCCTTTACAGATAATACACTTTCCTGTTTCCATGCGAGCCTGAGGGGCTAAGTTTCTATGATTTATATTTCACTATGGGTCTCTTGGAACTCTGAATCTACATAAGTTCTGTGTTGGAGTATTGGTCCATGTGTGGCAGACAAGAGCCACCTTGATTATTATTATTTTCATATTTTTAAGGAAGGGTCTACAGGGTGTTCAGGGTCTCACTACTAGATTGGACTCGTAATGCTCTGACTGTTCACAGCTTCCCAGGAGCTGGGGTTACAGGTAGGCGCCACCATGCCGAGTCTCAATTGCCATGACAGCGTGCCCTGGGGTGGAGCTGCGATGGCAGGGCCGAGGAGCAGACCCCCAGCCCTACTCCTGCTTGCAGGCACTTCAATCTGCTGAGCTATTTGGCCAGTCCTGACCTTGATTATTTTTGCTTTTGTTCACATGTATGGTTCATGTCAGAAAGAAGCTGAAGGGTTTCTAGCATGTAGGTGGCTAGGTTGATTATGTGTGATCTGTGTGGAGTGTCACAAAGCACTTGGTTGAGAAGCCAAACACTCAGCCATTTATTTCTGTTAATAAAAAAGCCCTTTTACTGACTGAGCTGATTTTGTTGCTTAACTGATGAAGTTTGTCTACTGCTTGTACGATCAGCATAGGCTGCTGCCTTAGAGCATCAGAAATGGCATCGTTCTGGAGTAGAATTGTGGGAATGAACCTCCTAGTGGGGTGAGGGTCATACTGTGTGAGAACTGAGGGTTTTTAAGCCTGCATGCATGAGGTAACACGGTCTGTTGATGATATGGAGTTGGCAATCACTGGGGCAAATGCTGTCACATTTTACCATTTCCAAGTGACATTCACAGCTTCCCTCAGTTCTCCACCTGGAGAACTCCCATTCATTGAAGAGCCCTCTCAGATGTACTCTTCCTTGGCTGTGCCCTCCCCTCTCCTCCAGTGTTGGAGAGAATCAACGGCACCATCTTCTGTGCTCTCACAATAGCATCCTCCAGCTGCTGGCCTGTGAACTTCCCAGGCAAAGGAGATCACTCTGCTGGTTCTTGTAGCCTGGACTCTCCCTGTGGTCCCTGGAACTGCCCATGTGCAGGAGCATGTCTGGCTTAAAAAGCACTTAAATTTCAATTTATTTCCATTTAAAATTTTTATTAATATATGTTTGTGATATATGATATCTACATTCCTTCTGGGGCATTAATGCATGTACATATCATTTCTTGATCATTTTTTAAAATCTTTTTACCCCTATCCCTTTAACAGATCCTTTTCTCTATATCCAAAAAATCTGAAGCCATATGGAAAAGGAAGACTCAGAGAAATCAACTCGAGTCTTACTACTTCCACGTGATGTGTATGACATAAACCCACTTACCTTCATGCCCACATCTCCCTTTTGCATGGGGATCTGAAGGATTAGCAGTTCTTGTGGTAGCTGGAATAGATCTCAAGACACTTGGATCCCTTTTGTCTAGGTGAGTCTTTCAGGTAAACTGATCTCAGTTTTATATAAGAGACAATGATAGAACATATCTGTGAGACAAATATAAGCAATGCATCTGTGAGACAAAGTGCTTAGTTTCTAGTGTCAGAAAGACCTGGATGTGCATTCTAGCTTCTCTACTTGCTACCTGTGCAGCTTTCGAATAACTACTTAACCTTTTTGAGTCTTAACATCTTCATCTATAAAATGAGAATTATAATGCCTCATAGGTTGTTTTTAAGGGCTGCATGAAAGGATGCATATACAGCCTTAAATACATTACAATCATGTAGTAAATGCTAAATAATTGCTAGTTCATTTTTGTTCCCAATGCAGTATTTTTCTGGATCTAAACTTAGTACTTATGTCTTCTCTGCTTTGCACTAATGTCAAAGATGGTCAAGATCTAGTTTACTTCCTGATCACCCATTGATCAGAATCAGTAATCAGTGACATGTGTATTTTATTTAATTCATATTTAATCCATCTTAGGAGGACTTTATTCTCCCCATAGCAGAGAGGAGGAAACAGAGTCCCAGAGGAGATAATTAACTGAGATTTGTGAGAAGAACAGGTTGCACATGGCTGTGCTTAGACAACTGAGGAGAGTGCAGAGAAACCGGGCACCAGAGCCTAGTCCCGCCCGGGCCACGTGCTCCATGAGAAGTTGGAAGTGGGCGAGCCTGCGGGAGCTGAGGTGGCGTTGTCTTGACACTGTTTTTGCTGCTTGCAGCAAAAGAACAAGATACTTGCCTCTGCCGACTGTTCGGGTGGGGGGGGGGGTTCTTGAGGGTAGTGGATCCAGGTAATAAGCCTTGGGCTTAATCTCTAGGGTAGGGCATGGCTCCTGGTCCAGGGACTTTCTGCAAAAGATGAGGGAAAGTCTGTGGGACGAAGGAGTCCAGAAGCTGCCAGAAGGAGCAGAATCTTGTTTGATCAGAGAGCTGACCACTGATCAATAAAGCCTAGAGCCAGACTGGCTCTTTGTGCTTCCAGAGCATGAAAAGAAGAGGAAACATTCTTTTTTATTTTACATTTTTTTTTTCTTTTTAAAGAGAATAAGAATAGCAAAAAAAAAAATGCATTGGAAATGGTACAGAGTTTCACTAAACAAAACGATAGTTCAGCAATGGTTGTTATATTGCATGCTGCTGTCTTGAAATTAGTTGTTCAGATGACAGATAAAAGTATGGAAATTAGTCAAAAACTTTAAAAGAAGAGAGAAAATGTTTTAAGCGTCAAGGGTGACCTTACACAAATAAGACAGAGACCCACATTGAGCGTTCACTAAATGCCTTGTATTCCTCAACTGCATGAATTAACTCAGTAATTGTAAGTGTTCTGCCCATTGCCCAGGTCCAACAGTATATTCACTCGTGCGTCACACATATTTTCAGCTGTGCTTAGTATCAGGCCTGTGCTGAGTGCTGGGTTTCAATGATGAATGAAACAACCGAGCCTGGGGGCTTCCAGACGTGAAGTCGTTTGTGAGGCTAAGTCAGCAGGGGGACTAGCTGTGTCTCTCTGGAACCTGGGCTGTCATCGCCATGGGGCAGCCTGGCAGAGCTCTTTGTCCCTTCTCTGCCTTGGTTTCTGTATGCAGACATCAGCAAAATCTCGGGAGGCCACATGACATACTTGAGGCAGCTGTGTAGGCTGTGACTTCAATTCAACTTTTTGGGTGCTAGAGATTTCCTTGGTTCCTAGCTACGCAAATGCATAAGTACCATTTGGTTTCCATAACTTTCCTTGTCTTAAGAGAGGCACAACAGACCTGGATTTTATTTTATTTTTTTATTTTTATTTTAGTTTTATTGAAGTACAAATATCAATGAGACACTTTTAAGATACCTTGACAAGATGGATTTGGTAAATTAATACATTGCAAACTGTTTTCATAATGTTTTGATATCATAAAGGTGCATACATGATATTATACTTACAGACATTATTATAGCATATGTCTCTCATCAGTAAATTAAGAGAGTATAGCTCTTTGCGTATCTTATTTTTTATACCTGAATTATATCAAAGATTCAATAATTAATACTTTCTACCTTGTTATTTTCCTAGCGGTTGTCAATAGTACTAGAAGCTGACATAATATCCTGTCCAACCTCCATTAGTGCAAATCTTGCCTCTCATAGAATTATGTAGAAGCACGGCGTTATCTATCCCTACTGTATTGTCCATACACACACATCATGATTCTTCCTTTCTATACCCCTTCCTTTGTCTACACCTGTCAGCGATGGGCACTCCATTGTCATTCAACTAATTTAGGTGCCTAAACTCGACGACGCAATCCAACACAGCGCAGAATTATACAACAATAGTGAGTTATCCGAAGAAGTTGTCAGCCATAGCCATTTACAGCTCAACTTATTATTATGGCCCCATGGTGTGTACCTCATTTTTATACTTTTCTGATGGCTGGTTAAGACTTAGATAGAGCAAGACCTATAACCAACACATGTACTTTGTGTTTCTTATGAGGTCAGTGAAGTCCCCGCAGGGTTTATCTTGTAGTCCTGTACATTATTCTGAAGATCCTTTGTCTGTGTCATCCATGTGGATGAGTCACGGCCAATGCTTGACCAGTTTGCTCTCAGAGAGAGCCTGAGAGAAAGTTTTTTCTCCATGTGACTCTCCCCAGGCACACTATAGATCATCAGTCTCTTTCCTCTGTGGCTCCATAATCTCCTTGTTCAGAAAATTTGGAGCTCAACTGAGTTTCATGATGTTGCAGTACAGGTTCTCCTATGTCCTGAGTCTTCGCTGACCTTGAAAGGCTAGGGCCAAAATGTTGGCTGGCCTTGTGGCTCTTCTATTTCTCCAACTTTGATTTGTGAACTTAGGTTGTTAACCATCCAGAAGAAAAGCTGATTAGTATCCTGAAGCATATGCCATTCACTTTGCCTTATCTGACTCAATTATTTTTAGTTGTTGTGCGTTTCCATTTGTATTTCTGCTTTTTGCTTCTTATACTAGAAAGACTATATGATACTTACACATGTGTGTCTGGTTTATTTCACTTATGAGCATACGTTCGAGTGGCACCCACTTCAGTATAAATGCTTCAAGCTTATCATTCTTAATAGCTGAGTAACATACCTGAATTTTAAAATGTCTTTTGAGTGTCAGTACAAGTGAAGACAAACAGCCCCAGTGGTGGACAAGAACAGAGACCCTTGGCTCCCCATGGGGGCCCTGCAGAATTACAAACAGAGGCCCTCACTACCGTGGAGTCTCAGCTTGACCTATAGTGTCCCCTTTTGTTGAGTTCCTGAAATGACACTTTGCATCCTTCACTGTACGTAACTTACCTGGGATCTCGTATAATGCAGGTTCTGATCCAATGGGTGTGGGGTGGCCCTTGTTAACAGGTGATACAAACACTGATGGTCTGGAGACCATGCGCTATACAGTACGGAGTTAGGCTGGTGTTTTCTATGAGCTCTAGTGCTTAGCAAAGTGTTTATTTTATAACACTAAGTAAGCTTGGGAAGTATCAGGATAAACAAAGTCAAATGATCACCTCTGCTACAAGACTTCTTAGAGCCCTTAGCACACTCCCACGCCTGTGTCTCTTTAAGACCTGGATTGAGAATGCAATTTCCCAAAGTTGTTTATATCAGAAAACCTCTGTCCTTACCCAGTCCCTTCCCAAGAGCATCTATTTATTAGTGCTCTTTGGGCACAATTTAGACATCAATGCTCTGGGCCTCCTTGTTCTGGAAGCTTTTAACTCTCCTTGCCAATATATTTCCTTCCATGTTTCAGCCTTCTCCAGCCTCTGCATATGTTTCCCTTCCAAGCCTGGAGATAATTCATTAAAGCAACTCCCACTCCCTGCCTCCCTCTTCTAATACACCTTTCCACCTCCTAACACCCTGACTCAAAAACACCATCAATATTTCATAAACTCACAGTGACAAATTTATTTTAATGTGGTCCACCGAGAGCCAGAGATTGATTGGTCCCTCAGAAGCATGACACATTTCAAAGCAGGATATTCATGGCGTGTTTTAGTGCCTACATTAGTCAGAGAGGAGCAGAGCCTGGATTTATCATCGTTATGACTTTCTTGGTATCTATTCTCTTCTAGCCACTGGCAGCAACTCTCTGAATGCACCCTATTGATTGGTTTTGTATCTTTAAAATGTGCTGGCTGGAGAGGAGGGGGCCTTGGGTTTCCACCAAATGAAGCCCTATGTGTGTGGGTTTCTTACAGGGTTGCATATTCATAGCTTAGATTTGGATGAAGAGAATCCTAGTTCTCTTGGTTTTTGCTTTGAGGTTTTCTTCTCTCACTGGAGAGAGGGGCTTATTTTGACTCGCGAAGGTTGTGAGAGACTGGGAAACAGGGTAGTGAGGCATGGGGACAATCATGCGAGCTGTGCCTCATGAGACCACCCTCTGGGTGAGAAGTCATAGTTAGGTCTTTGTAAAAGGGTCCTGAGGGCTGAAGATCTTGTGGGTTTTTCCTTATGCCTTGAGGATAGGTTCAGTGTGGAATCAAAATCACCTTCACACTTAGGAGCCCCTTTCCTCCACAGATGAGACTGTAACTATTACAACAGCAGGAACTGTTACTAAACACTTGCTGTCACATACAGCACAGTGAGGGATTATTTCTGGGCATCTTTTCTTCTTTCATCAACTCTAGGAAGAAAGTATCAATAGTTCCATTGTATAGACTGGGAAACTGAGTCTTCGTTAAGCACCTGGGATATGACTAAGTGAAAACTTGGTCCACCTGATTTTGGATTCCAGTTCTTAACTACTAAGTTTGGCTACCTTTCTATTAAGCAAACTGGGAAACTGCCTGTTATCCTTTTGATGTGCTACTCAACACCTTCTTTCTTATTCAGAAGGTGAAGCCTCTCTTCAACAGCCTTCTGGGGATAACTGAATTTTTTAACTGACTTTCAGAATAAATAAGCTGCCATATTTAAAAATTATTGCAGTTTCTCATTGATTTGAGTCTCCTCAAACAAACACATATCAGTCAGGTCCTGTCTTATTGCCTCATCAAGTACGGTGGACCCAAAGTGCCATGAAGTCTCCCGTGGCACACCTGGCTTCCATTCATGCTTTTTAGCACCCATCAGGGCTTCACCCAGAAGAGTTTATATTGCAGCAAAGGAGACAGCTGTGTGCACAGCTGGTATCACACCTGGGCAGGTTGTGAGAAAGATGGAGGAGGACTGTGCCACGGAAGTGGCGGAGGTAGGGCTTTGCCCACAGGCGCCCTGTATCTCAGGATTATTCTGGGGAAGCATCAGTCCTGCTGGGGTTGGAAAGATAAAAATAGATCTTAAGAAACAAAGCAGGATCTAAGGACACCACATTTGAGAAAGTGTTACCAACAGGGACAGTGAAATGGAAACACGCTGTGAATATCAGGAGTCTATGACTCGAATGATTGGAAAATTAGAAGCCCTTTGAGCTCATTCTCTTCCTTGTAAGAATAAACATGATAGCCCAGTGCCTCCCTCCGTGTGGACAAGGCTGCATTAAGCAAAATGGCTGTGAAACAAATTCTAGTTCCACTTGGCTTCCATTAGAAAGCCAAAGATATATATCTGTGGGAGGGAGGAAAAAATCCTCTGGCAGATTGAGTGGAAGCATATTTATGGGAAAGGAGTTGAGGCTGCAAGCCGTCAATCCTGGCGATGGGGGACAGCCGCCGTTCTGCTCCGTGGGTGGGCGGGTGGGTCTCTACTCAGCAGTCACCTTCCCACAGAGTCACAGTGTGGGGCTTTGGCCGACTCTTGATGTTCTCCAAGCTAAGATGACAGAATTTCTTTCATCATTAGTGAAACTTTGCCCTGTGATTTGCAGCATCCAGAATTTAGTTTCACCTTTTTAATTTTTTTTTAGCCAAGATATATAATAGGAGCATGATGTTCTGAATGTCTGAGGACTTTTCCTATTCTTCCTCTTTGGGAAAAAAGGAATAAATTTCATTATTTACTGTAAATACCAATCATAGCCGTTTCTAGGGGGTTTTCGCAGTGGCTTGTCTGCGGATACCTTGCATTATGATCGCCAGTAGCATTTGCACAATGAATGATTCTTAGGCCTCACCTAAGAAAAGTGCAATGCAAACATATGGAGTTGGGCTCAAAAACTCTCTATTAAATCCCCAAGGCTCTAATGCTCAGGACTGCCATATATAATTAGCATTTTTCCTTTTAAATTTAATTTTTTAAAAAAATTTGGTACAGGGTCTAGCTACACAGCCCAGACTCCTAGCGATCCTCCCGTCTCAGGCTCCCCAGAACTGGGATTACAGGCATCTGCCACCATGCCCAGTTTTGGTGGCTGACTTGGCTTGCCCCGGGTTATGGGGCTGAAACAGTGTGTGGTACTGGGGACTGAACCTGGGTCCTTGCACTTGCCAGGCAGGCACTTGGACTACTGAGCTATCTTCACCAGCCAGGCAGTTTTTCTTTATAAAGTACCTGAGGTGTCATTTATTTTGTATTAAATGAGACTGACACCCCTTAGATTTGTGCAGTGCAAAACCTGTGCAATAGCTCACTGCAGCTTGGTGCTGCAGAACCCCAGCGGTAGGATATTCTGGCATTGGCAGGTAGAAAGTCTGAACTTGAATTCTTTCTGCATATTTGATATCCAGGGCATAGCAGAGATACTTGAGCCTTTGAGTCAAGCTGCACTGAGGCGTGATATAAGCCTCAATCTCCCAAGGGAGACCCAGTCTGTGTCTTTATCAGTAGCATGTTACAAGGTAGGTTTAGACACGTTGAGAGGTTTCTTGTATACCGTATAAAATGTTCCTGTTTTTCCTTGTTTGCTATAGTTGGGATCTTGAATATCTTTCAAGGTCCATGGGATAAAGGTTATGCCTTTAGCCTAGGATGCTATTGGGGGGTTGTGGCATCTTTAGGAGGTGAATTATAGAAGAAACAAGTGAGGATATTGGAGGCACATCCTGGAAGATGATATCGAGCCTGTCCCTTTCTTGTCTTTCTCTTTTTCTTCTGGCTGCTGCCATGTGCTCCTGCCTCAGTGTACCGTGATGCTATCAGTCTGAAGTAAGAGAGCCAAGAAAGCGTGGACTAAATCCTCTGAAACCTTTCCTCCTGGTTCATTCATTTTTCTCAGGTATTTTATTACAGCTTTGGAAAACTAACATATTTTGGAAACTTATTTTTAATTTCCAGAAAGTTGACATCTAGTCATCTCAGGTTGATTAGCAATGTGGTCTTTAGACTATTCCTGTCTAGCTCTCCCATCCGTAAAGTATGTGTATGTGTATGGGCACAGGGGATTACCTACAAACTTGAAATATTATTGCATCAGTGGAATGTGCTAGCACTTATCAAGTACTGTTGCCCAGGGCCTGACACATATTAGATATTTAACAAATGTTATCTTCATCCTTTTTCCCTTTGCTTAGCATTTCTGTTAATTGGATTTTATTGTTACCCTGACTCATAGACTGGCCTCTGACTGCTACCGTAGTCTGTAGTTGCAGCTGGTCTCTCATCTGTAATCTGTCAATGCATCGGTTACTAGAAAGTTTTGGTTTCATTTTAAGTTATTCTTGGCTATACGCAGAGGTATGGGAGAAACATGCCCAGTTATTATTGAGACTGGAATTGTCCTAGCAGGGACGGTAACCTTCCTAACTTCATATCTGCTCTCTTGTTATTGAGATGCGATATCCAACATCCACAACCTCAAGGAGGAGAAAATTTAATTTTCTTACAGTTTCAGCGCATGGTTGGCTGGCTCCAAGGCAGAGGCATCATGCTAGAGGGGGCTCACAGTGGACAGCAGCTGAGAAGCAGAGGAAGAAAAGAGTGACAGAGAGGAAGGGGCGAAGGAATAGATATAGACCCAAGGTCACAGCTCTGTGACCCACTCAGGTCTAGAAGTGTGCTCCATCATTCTGTGGGATGGATCCCAAAGCCACCCAAGTTGCAACTCCACCCTAGCTGCCACCCAAGTCTTGTGGAACTTAAGGTTGTTTCTGTAGTGACGGGGACTCTTTATTTGTGTTGGAGAAACCTCTCTGTGCTTTCCTCTCTAGCATCTCAGCCCCAAGTGATGGCTGAGGCTGATGCATTCTGAAAGCCTGTGTATAATTTGCATCCTACTGTCGACCTCAGGGGGTCTTGACAGGCTTCAGGTAACTCAATGCCATGGTGAGCGCTTCTAAGTTATCCCCTGATGAAGCTGACAACACTCAGCTTACAGCAACTGGGATTTAGAGTTCTGAAGCAACAAGGTTCGAATCATAGCCTGTCACTCACTGGCTATGTGACTGTTATGGTTTGTGTCTAGTCGTCCCCCTAAAGCCTCATGCAGTCATGGGGGAGCATCTCCAGAGTTTGTGATTCATTCTTGATCCAATGCTGGGACTATGGGTGTGAGTGCTCCACCCACCCTGGGGCATACAATCTACATACAACTATGAAGAGGGGAGAGAGGCTTGCTAGCTGCTGCAGCCCCTGCTCATCCCTTTGCTCTTTCCTGCTTTCTATCGCCGTGAGCTGCTGCTCTCTGCCATGTGCCAGGCTGCCTTGGAGCCAGCTGAGTACGGACTGAAACCTCTATGAACTGTGAGCTAAATAAACCATTTCTTCCTTAATTCTAGGTGTTGGGTATTTTGTCCCAGCAACAGGAAAAGAATAACTAAGAGAGTGATCTTGGGTAAGCTCTCCAAGACTCTTAACCTTGATTTTGCCACCTGAGAAGAAGGCCAGGGAGTCCTGCCTCCTGGCCTGGGGGTCTGGTGGGTGTGGAGCGTGCTGTGTGCTCACCTATGCAGACAGGAAGCAGAAAGCTTGTTAATTTATTCGGAGATGTGTGGGGCCATAATGAGCTACGGCTGTGCTAGCCGTGGAGAATATACTGGTGAACAAAGAATGCGCTTCTTTATGAAGATCTCATAATTCCTGTGGAGGTGTGAGAAGAGATAAATGATCAAATAGGTACAGTATCACTGAGTAAAATATGCCATGAAGGAATCTGGGTTTACTTTGAATTGTCAGGGAAACCATCTGGGAGGAGGTGGCATTTGATCTGATACCAAAGGAGACACAGAGCAGTGGATTAGCATTTCTGATATAGGAAACAGTGTGTGCAAATGGTATGAGATGGGAGCCTATTGGATCCTGTATTGGAGGACATGAAAGAGTGTTGGAGGGGATGGACTAGGAGAGAGGAGAACAGGATGTAGATCAGTGTTATGGCTTGTGTCCAGATGTCCACCCTATATAGCCATGGGTGGGGTTTATCAGAGGGTACCCTCTCTAGGGATTTGTGATACTGAGATTAAGGGTATATGATTACTAAATAAATCCACTGATTGGTTTGGCATATTTCTGGGTGTGGATAATGGGAAGAACCATCCTGGGTGAGTTGTAGTTGCCCCAGGGGATGCTGCTCTGCTGCCTTCTGCCTATCATGAACTATTTCTCCTTTGTGATGACTTTCTGCCATTCCACCCTGCTTTGGAGACAGCCAGTTATGGTCTGAACCATCTACAAACTGTCAGCGAAATAATCCTTTCCTCCTTTAACTTTGGGTGTTGGATATTTTGTCTTAGCAACAAGAAAAGTAACTAAGATATCAACAAAGGGCTTCAGACTCTATTCTTGGTATAGTTGGAAGTAGGCAGGGTCCATGGCATTTTCCTTTTATGAACTCAGCTGCTTGACTCATGTTGCATATCAATTAGTGCTTTGAGCTGCATGGACAGTCACGCCACCTTGCAGAGAGGGTATGTCCTGAGAAATGCAGCATTAGGCAATCTCAGCATTGTGTCAATAGTAGAGCATATACTTAACAGAGTATGATGGCCATGCTGTCATGGTCTAATGGGATCACTGTCATACATGGGAACCATCACTGGCTGGAGGTCTTCAAGTGATTTGTTAGACAAAGATGAGTTCTTGTTATGTATCGGTAAGTCTAGACATATAAGAATGCTGGTGCTGTTTAATCAGCTGAACAGTGTCCTGTCTCTGGGCTCTTGGCCTCCCTCTGATTCCATTGGTTTTCTCCTCATAAACACAAAATAGCTGCCTTAGCTTCCCCCACACTTTTCACTCTTACACCTCATTCAAGGGTAGGAAGCCTCCTTAACACCCAAAGTTAAAGGAGGAAAGGATTTTTAGCTCACAGTTTATAGAGGGTTCAGACAATAACTGGCTGGCTCCAAAAGTCCAGAAAGTCAGGCATTTTCTCTAGCAGATCCCTCTGAGTCATATTTGTCAGGTGGAGTGATATCCTGTGGTCTGGGATCGCCACATAATATTAAAAAAATTGAAATTCTGTGGCAGAAAAGAAGTGTGGGATGGGTGGCTATAACATCCTCCTTTTTTCCCTGTATGTCACTCAACTCCCTGAATGACAGCTACCCCATTTTATGCTTTGGCTCCTATCAGAAAGCTTTTCAGTCCTCCTGGAAGTTTCTTTCTGAAATTTCTCATTTTCCTCCAGCACCGTCCCGGCCACATGTCCTCTGATGCTCTTTTGTAAGTTGAAGGCACAGGATTTAATTAAAAGCAATACTTGAGACAAGTGTTTTTAATTGTAATAGCAAAGTGCTGCCAGTTTTTTAAAGGTGACAGTTTGCAAACACAAGTGTGAACATCTTTCTCCCTCACTTGTCGGCGGCCCCATCACTGAGTGCCAGCACGGTGCAAAGAGATAGATCTGGTGTGAATGACTTGTTCTGGCAGCGAAGGATGAAACCTGAATTTCTCCCGAAGACTGCCAGCGATGTCTGTCATCAGGTACACGTGGCTGATGAGACCCAGGGGGCAACCTCTGCTACCCGCCTTCCACTCAGTCATCAGGCTTGCCTGGAAGACGGTGACATTTGCTCTCATCTGAGAGAACTGGCACCTATGGGACGCCACAGAAGCTGCTCTTTCCTCGAGGTCTGAGTCTACACATGAACCAAACAGTGCATTTAGCCCCAGCAGTGGTTTCCAAAATCTGTGGAGAAACTCGAGAAGTGTTTAGGAAATAGCGATGGATGCAATCAGTACAGATATGAAGAGAAAGTGCCAGAGACATCCACGGACTCCAGCAGAGCTCTTAGGTGGCTGCTCTTGCATCTCTGCGGCAGTCCTCTTTCTAGAGATCTGCTATTGATTTCTGTCTCAGTTCCCTCCATGTTCTATCCACAATTCATCTTGACTGCACAGTTTGAGTCCTTACTTGTTTCTAAAATTAGTAATTCATTAATTTATAAAAAACCACGGAAGTATGTACCCATTTACAAATGGAGTTACATGAAGGCGTAGACTATGGTGTTCTACACCCAACTGCTTAAGTCCTTGAAATGTGTTTTTCATAGTTCTAGATGGAGAGCATGGTTGGTTTGTCCTGAAATACTTGGTCCAACCTGTGATGACCAAGAAGAGACAAGCCCACACACGCCAGCTCTGCAACCACAACACATTACCGCAGCATAGGGAATGGGCTAGAAGGAAGTGCTTGACTCCTGAAGAAAGAATTTCAGATCTGACTCCCACAATGTTGTCTTCATTCGAATCAGACCCATTAGGCTTGTTTCTTAGAAAAGTATTGCTAACTGAGTGGTAAAACAGGTTTAGGGGCTGCATTCTAGAATTTCCATGGGATTCTGGAACAGTTCCCCATCCTGATTCACTGGATAGAAAATTCTGAGTCCCCATTGCCAGATAGTAGCAGGTGTCCAGCTGCTCATGGGGCCTCTGCTGTTGTCCTGCCCACAAGCTGAGTGGCTGTATCCAAGGGAACATCAAGCCTCTAATGTCTCCATGTGCCTTTGTCAGGTACAGTGGTATATGAAATGAGACAAATGCATATAGAGACTTCAGGATAGAGGGCAGTAACAAGCACTGACTGAAGGCAGTAAGCCACTGACCAGGATTCCCAGTGTTTAAAGTCAAATTAGGAGTGTGAACTTCACAGCATGGTAAGAGTAAATGTAAAGGGATCTTTCAGTCCCAGGAAGGGACGATCAGGAAGAATCCATGATAAAAACTTCACTGCACCCAGGATTCCCCTCCTTGAAGAAGGTACATAATGGGTCAGGCAGCCCTCAAAGCTAGGCCCACATTTCCACTGTTTCATAGCAGTCTGAGCTGACACCTTACTTTGCTGTCTTAGCTTTTGTTTTCTATAGACAGGAAATGAGGGTTTCCTCACTCCGTGTGGTTCTCCCCATGTGCTCCAGTGAACAGGCTGTATTTCAGAAGAGTTGCTTCAAGGGAAACTTAGCCTGTAAGTCAAACACTTTAGTTCTTCAGGCGTGAAAAACAACACGCTTTATCTCTGGCTGTGGCTGGCATTGTGAGCTGTGTCTTATGGCTGCAGGAGGAGATATATACCATGCAACTGTCAGAGTGGTCCCCGGATTGCCACTAGCACGGAGCCTCCTGCCAGAGAAGCTGAAAGGGCAGCAGTGTGTTTGCTTTGAGAAAAGTCTTTAAACATGTTTCTCCCTACTAAACATTAAACACACACACACACACACACACACACACACACACACACACACACACACACAGAGTAAATTAAAACCAAAATAAAAATTCTTGCTCCATTAAAAAAATAATTTTATTGAGAAACAAATAATAATGGGACAGTTTCAAAACCAATTAGTAGGACAGTTCCAATAATAAATACATTGCATATTGTCTTAGTGGTTATTCATTGTACAAGATGCAGACATGATATCCTATTCACAAACACTATTAGAACAAATCTTTTTATTCATTGAATTAGGAGAATGTAGCCATATATCTATTCTAACTATTTTGAATATACAGATACAAAATGGTCATTTTTTTTTTTTTTTTTTTTTTTTTTTTTGTGGAACCAGGTATTGAACTCAGGCCCTTGCGCTTGCCAGGGAAGCACTTATTCTACTGAGCCATCTCCCCAGTCCCAATGTCATTAATTTGCATCCCATTTTTTTGTTTAGTTTTGTTAGAGATGTATATTCCATTGTCATTTAAATATTGTAGGTGCATGAATTCAGCGAAATATTCCAATATAGTCCAGTAGTCCATAATAGTAGAGGGTTATCCATACAATTGGCAATGTCAGAAGTTGTTGACTTGAGCCTTTTACAGCTCAGCATATTAATATGGCTTTATTTTTTACACTTTGTTTTTATACTTTCCTGCTGGATGGTTAAGACCAAGATAAAGCAAGACCTGTATAACAAGAAATGTAACTTTTGTATCTGATAAGGTCAGTCAAATCCCCTCAGGATTTATCCTGTAACCCTGCACCTCAGTTTGTAGATCCTTTATCAGTGTCAGCCATGTAGATGAGTCACGGCTATTGCCCGACCAATTTGCTCTCTGTGAAAGCCCAAGAGAATGTTTTCTTTCCATGTGACTCTCCTTAGGCACAATTCAGGACACAACTGAGTTACATGATGTTACAGTATAGGTTCTCCTGTGTCCTGACTTTGAAAGGCTAGGGGCAAGATGTTGGCTGACCTTGCAGCCCTTCTTTTTCTTTAATTTTTGGTCTGCAAGCTTAGGTTGTTAACTCTCCAGAAGAGAAGCTTATTTTTACTCTACAGCATGTGCAGTTGGGATTAACTTAACTATCTGTCTGAATATAAAACATCTTAGGCATAACATGGAACAGGTATTTTCCATTAAGTATTGATATGTCAAACTTAAAATCCCTACAGAATATGAAGCCATCTCCCCAGCCCCTAAGTTTATCATTCTTTATAGCTGAGTAATACTCCATTGTATAAAATGGCACATTTTTTTCTTTCTTTTCTTTTTCTTTTTCTTTCCTTTCCTTTCACTTTCTTTCTTTCTTTCTTTCTTTCTTTCTTTCTTTCTTTCTTTCTTTCTTTCTTTCTTTCTTTCTTTCTTTCTTTCTTTCTTTTTCTTTCTTTTTGGCACTGGGGATTGAACTCAGGACCCTGCACTTGCCAGGTAGGCACTTATTCTATTGAGCCAGCTCACCGGCCCACATCTTTTTCATCTATTCCTCAGGTGATGGGCATCTTGGTTGTTTGCAAGAATTGGCTATCACAAATTGTGCTGTTATAAACATAGGTACACATATATCACTATGTTATGATGTTTTTAGTTCCTCCAGGAAAATACCTAGTAGAGGCATAGTTGGCTTGAATGGGTATTCCAGTCCTTATTTTTTGAACGAGTCTCTGCACTGATTTCCATAATGGTTGCACTAGTCTACATTCCCATCAGCAGTGGAGAAGTGCTCCTTTTTCCCCATAGCCTCTCTGACATTTGTTGTTAGTTGATAGCCATTCTTTCTGGGGTCAGATGGTATCTCAGTGTTGTTTTAATTTGCATTTCATGGATGACTAGTGATGTGGAGCATTTTTTCATATATTTATTTGCTTCTTTAATTTTGTCCTCTGGGAAGTGTGTATTCATCTTGGATGCCCATTTCTGGATTGGCCCTTTAAATTTTGGGGCTCTAATGTTTTTACTTCTTTGTAAATTCTAGAGAGCAGACCTTGTCTAAGTGCTTATTAGTTAAGAGTTTTTTTTTTGAAATTAATGGGTTCTTTTCTGGTTCCAAATAAATTTTAGGAACCATTTCTCTAGGTCTGGGAGGTATGTTGGTGGTAGTTTGATAGGGATTGCATTAAATCTATTGGTAATTTCTTTTGACCTACAAAAACTTCTCAATAACAGGAGGCCCCAGTTGTTAATTCTTTCAGCTATTACCCATGTGATTTGATTTTTGTTTATGATCTCTTTGCCTACCTCTATGTCTTTAAGAGTTCCTCCTACTTTCTCTTCCAGGAGATTGAGTGTTTCTGTTTTAATGTTTAGATCTTTAATCTATTTTGACTTTGGCTTAGTGCATGGTGATAGACCTGGGTCAAGTTTTAGTTTTTGGCATGTAGAGAGCTAGTTGTTCCAGCACCATTTGTTAAAGAGGCTATCTTTCTTCCAATGAGCATGTTTGGCCCCTTTGTCAAAGATAAGTTGGCTGATTATGTTCGTAGAGGCTTTTGCATCTTCTGATCTATTCCATTGATCCTCAGGTCTATTTTGTTGCCAGTACCATGCTGATTTCATCACAGTAGCTTTGTAGTATAATTTAAAGTCAGGAATTGTGATGCCTCCTGCCTTGTCTTTGTTGCCCAGGATTTCCTTTGTTATTCTAGGTCTTTTCTGGTTCCAAATAAATTTTAGGAATCATTTCTGTAGGTCTGGGAGGTATGTTGGTGGTAGTTTGGTAGGGATTGCGTTAAATCTGTGTGTCTTGCTGCATTTTGGAAGCATTGAATAAAACTGCATTAATGTAGCATGGAGCTCAGCTCCTGGTAAAGCCTTAAAATATTGATTGTTATGATAATTATAAAAATTCATCTACATTCTCTTAATTCAACAAATAGAAAGAATTGTTGTAATAGTGTTCGTGGACAGGATATCATGTCTGCATCTTGTACAAAGAATAACCACTAAGACAACAATATGCAATGCATTAGTAACTGAAACTGTCCTACTAATCTGTTTTGAAACTGTCTCACTGCAATTTGTTTCTCAATAAAATTATTTTAAAAAAAGAGAAAATATTGCTAAATATTTCTGGCACAATGGCACTCCTTTGTCTAGCCCATGTCAATCTAAATCTGCACTGTTGCTTTCTGTAGGAATCTTCTTTTCTGTGTTGTCACTCGTAGACATCCTCTAGGAGTGCAGGACCCACCATGGATGCATCATCATGTTTAGACATGTTCCCACAGGTAGAGTTTGGGGATCTGTACTGTGATAGAGACTTGATCATTGCCAAAAGTCTTTCACCCAGATGACTCTTATTTGAGTTGTTAGCCGGTCTCAGCTCTCCCAGGAAGCATCCCTAAGAAGCAGTTTCCATTTTGCCTTAATCTACTTTCTAAAAGCAACTGTGTATAGAGTAGAGTAGAACAGAAGTTGCTGCCAAAGAAGATAGCAACAACTTTCCCATCTCAAATGCTCATTCACAATATGACTTCATCATTGTTTGTAGAGAGAAGTGACATTGTGTTCTCTCTTGTGCCTGGGGACTGGTCAGTAGCATAAAGCAGAAGAGGTACTTAGTGGCTTCCAGAAGGCTGGGCCATTAGACTGGCTGGCAACTTCTAACTTGCTTTTGAAATGCTTGGTCTTGGAACCTGCCACCATGCTGAGGGAGCCGAAGTTAACTTATGTTTAGGAGCCACATGGAGAAACCATGTGTTTTATTTTGGCTAAATAATATGTCCTGTTCCTATTGACAGACAGTCTAATTGGGGTCCAACCCAACATTGTCTGCCAATAATGTAATGGAATATTTCTAGATAAGAGGTTGGCAGATATTTTCTACAAAGGGCCAGACAGTACTGATATTGGCCTTTGCAGGCCACAGTTTCCATCTCAGTTCTTCACCTCTGGAGTTATAATGTGAAAATATCTGTAGATAATAGCTAAGCGGGTGGATATGTTTGACTTGGCTGTAGACTGTGGCTTTCCACCACCAATCTCTGGTGCTTCCTAGCCCAGCCACTGGATTAGTTCCTCCCTTCTAGCCTCCCTGGATGAGCTCCTGCTTGGGCTTCTGACCCCAAGACTCTTGGAGGATGAACCTGTGCTGGCCTTCTATTGCCATGCTTTGGGTGGTGGTTTCTGCCAAGCAATAGTACCTGGGTCACTGCTGTGACTTTAGGGGCTCTGTTCCTATCTCTTCTGCCTACTGAGCTCTTCCAAGATAAGTGGTAGTTCTTCCATTTCCCTCTTCCTTAGTAGCTCTAGTCCCGAATAGGCAGGTGTTGGCCTACATGTATTTTCATTTTTAGTCCTTCCAACAGTTACTCCATCTCAGCATTACAGGTATACAGAAAAGTTTCTATGAGTTCAGTAATTGGTGAAGGTCATTCAAAGCTATGGTTTACTTGATGCCAGGGTCCAAGGTCTTAAGCATGGTGCAATCTAGCCCCACCATTCATGACACAATGGAGGTGAAGACAGACACCCAGAAGGTTGAAAACATCCAAGTGCGAAGGCCAGGCTTCTAATCTCTGTTCCATTCCCAGTGCCTCACAGAACTCTGAGGCACAGACAGGGGCTGCAGGACAGTTTTTGGTTGGATGAAAGAATAAGTAATGATCGGCCCACACTCCACTTCCATTAGGTTAAGGGCAGACTTCACTGGGGGAAAGACGGACAGTGTTTCTTGCTACTGATTAGCTACTGTGTAGAGGTCATTGGTGGCCTGTCTGGGTCAGCAGTCACTTGTACACAGTTCCACATACAGCAGTATTTTCCTGTTTCTCTTTGCTGGATGGTGGGCTTACCCTTTAGGGAGTGGCTCAGCCTTCAAGTGTGATTGGATAGAAGTGTGGGGTCACAGCCCCATGATCAGATCAGTTTTCAGTGAGTGAGGGGCTAGACTTGTGGGTAAATCCTCAACTTGTCAGCTTACAGGAGGGCATCTCAAGAGTGTACTCCTTGGGGTTCCACAGAAGAATACCAGTGGGATCCCACCCCAGTTACACTGCTTATTAAGCCACTCCTTAATGACCTTTCTCTTTTTTGGTCCCACTTTTATAGCCCTCCAGTGCTTTTCTCTATTTGAGACAAAAAAATCCCTAATAAATAACTTATATCCAAATCCTAGCCTTAACTTTTGTTGAAAAGCAAATCAAAGATGAGTATTATGCATGATATACCTTCTAGTACATAGGTAACTCAAGATTTGCATTTAAAAGTCTGAATTAGCACAAAAACTTAACTATTGATTGTATTTTCATGGATATAGTTTTTTATCTTTGAGTATATATAGTATATGGAACTAGGCTAGCTCAGATTTGCTTATCATTTTAATCAATAAATAAGAATGATTTGTAATCAGGAAATCAATTATGTTTAAGTGATTGGTGCTTCTGAAATACTTGAGGGAGATTCAGAATGACAATGTCCTGGGTATTTTAATCATCATTTCTCTGAATCTTGCTGCCACAATAGTTTTCTGTCAGATTGCTAAATAGATCAAATAGAGATGTTCTCGATGCTCTCCAGTTTCAGCCTGTCTCTATCAATTCCACACTGGCCAAGGGGTATGATAGATGAATTCCAGGGTTAGGTGGGGCTTATATACCAGCAGGTGGCACACTTTTGAGTCACGTACCTCAGGTGTTTTGTCACAGTGACACACGCTGACCAACAGTGCTTCTGTGTGCGTGCACATATGTTTGTGTGTGTGTGCTCTTGTGTAGAGGCTAAACAATTCATTCTTATTTGCCCAGGACTTAACATCCATGTCCCAGGAACCCTCTCAATCCTGGAGATGTGGAAGGTTATTTATCCTAGCTGTGTGCATGGGTGAAGATTTGTCATGGGTGTATCTGTATTTGGGATTGTGCATGCATGTATGAATTCATAGTACATGAATTCACAGGAAACGAAGTGTGTCAAGGATCATGTGTCTATATGTGAGGGTATCTCTGGAACTTTGTAGGTATTTCAGTGTAGATTTAATTATTTCCTTTTTGTGACCTCCTGTGTTCCCAGAGTCTGTGGTATTAGCTCTGTAAAAAAGCAATGCTTTGAGTGGTTGAAAGCACAGAGTTTAGAATTTGGGTGGTCTTGGGTTCAAATCATCTCTTAGCTACTATTGGCTGTGTGACCTTGGACAAATAATATAACCTTTCTTGGGGAATTTTTTCTCAGTGTATAAGGAAGCTCATGAAGACCATGAGATGATGCATCTAGAGGCACTGATGGTCAGGGATCACTCAGCTAATGGCAATGATTATTATTATTGGTTTTGGTCTAATGTGTGAGGCCGACTGCTCTCTTATGGAATATGCATGCATAAGTGGGTGTGGGTGTTCGTGTCCATGAGTGGGTGCATGCATCTCTGTGACTATGCATACACTGGTGTCGTGCACATATAGTTCACTGATAGATATGAGAGCAAAGATGTGTGCACATGTCTGCTCACACAGAGATATGTTCTTGAGATGGGCAGATACTGTGGGCCTTGTGAATGGGGTGGGATGAACAGGGCACTTTTCCCTTGGCCATGTGGTTCTTGGCTTCCAGAAGCTCTCTGGCCCTAGCACATAGTGCTGAGCCATGTACAGGGTTGATTCTGTATTGTACAATGTGCCTTATTAAAATATATCTTATGCCCTATGAATCTTTAATGTGCAGCACTTAGTGAGGAGTCCATAATCCCCTCAATTGAGCAGTTTAGAGGAGGCCCTCTGGGGAGACGAGCTCCTCTGTCAGAGGCTGCAGCAAGTAAGGGCTGCGGGGGCAGGGAAGGCAGGTGCTTACAGACAGGGCTGTGGTTCCCAAGATGGTTCCTATGGGTAGAGAACTATCTTCTGTTAGACAGGAAGACAATCAGATCAGCACAGAATTTAACTTGCAGATGTGCAGACAGAAGTTGACAGGTGGCAGCCACTTGAGCTGAAAGTTTATGTAGAGTTTGGGTTGGAGTTGGTGCACTGACAGCTTCATTCATTTGAGTTACTGGGTAGTTTGTTGGGGGAGAGGTTGAAAAAAAGCACATAGTGGAATCCAGTCTGGAAGGGCGTAACGCAGACTGCAGAGAAAAATGGAGATCTAGGGACAGAGACAAAAAGAGAAGAGCAAAGAGGAAAGAGATTGAGGCTTTTCTTCTTAGCTTAATTAGAAGAGGTGTCAGTGAGCTGAGGGCTCTGCAGGTCTGAGCTGCTGGCTTGGATGTCCTGCACATCTATCTTTGCCACAGTAGTTACGGGACAGGAATTCCATTATTGGACCCTTTTCATAGCCTGAGTTGTGTTTCCCACTTCACAGTGGAGGAAATTGGGGCTGCTGCTGCGGATAGGTACCCAAGGGCTGGGAAGACACAGAGGAAGGACTGAAAGTGACTGTTTCTCATTTACTTTTTCTCTAGCCACACTGGCCTGGCACAACACAGCCCTGTTCTAGAGCCTTTGGACTTGCTGTCTCTCTGCCTGAAACTCATCCTGCACTGAAGCCCAGGGGGTTCTTTCTGGTCCTTTTGGCCTCAACTTACTTGGCCCCACTTCTCAAGAAAGCTGTCTTGAGCATCCTGTTTAGAGAAGACCCAATACTCCCTGATTTTGGAACTGAGCCCCTTGAGGTGGCTGCTGTTTATTCGTGAGCTTTTTGCTCCTGCACTGCATTGATCCCAGTTTCATGCTCTGCAGTATTTTGTGCATGCAGTGATTTAGGGTTGCTCACTGTTCTCTCCTTGACAGTAAGCTCTTTGAAGGGAGGAATGGCCAATGTTCATGTTATGAGTTGCCTGAGGGTTGCTTGGAATTCAGAGGGCTGCAGTGTTCAATAAGTAATTGTTGGCTTCATTCTGGAGCATGGCAGGGTTATGACACGTGCTGAAGACCCTGAGAACAAATAGCTGAGGAAAGGGCTGGATCAGAGCTCCACTATTCTTTGCTGATACACTGCAAACCTCCATATCCTTTGACCCCTTTGTGAGCATACTCTTTCACAGGGCTGGGAGCTGTGGCAAAACAAAGCTGTCTCTACCACCGTGAGCAGAGAGCCCTCCTGCCACATATGCCCTGTCAGGAAGCCCTGCTTTGCTTAGGTCTATTTAGTCTCCTTCTAGCCATGAGATTGAGGCTCCAGACTGCCCTGTGCTGAGTTGAGACAGAGACACAGAATCACCGCATCAGGCATATCCAGGAGCTGATGAATGTCAGTTGTCCCCTCCTTGTCACAGTTGTTGAGGCTTGTGGTCTGAGGTAGTCCTAAGGACCTGCAGGTGAGAGGTGAAGGAGGCCACAAGCTGAAGGTGTGGCCAGGCTGACGATAGGTCTCTGCAGGTCCCGATAGGACCTGCAGGTCCTACAGCAGTCACTTACACACAGTGTCCTATGCAGCAGTGGTTCCAGTTTCTCCTCGTGGAAGGGTAGACCTGGCCTTAAGGAGGGGTTCAGTACTCCCTCTGGCAGAGGACAGGGGCTATTTATAGTCCCCAGGGAAGAAGCTTTTCACTGCAAGGGGTTGGGAAGCAAGGGGGTTTTACACCCTGCCTTGGCCACCCACAGCCAGAGGGGAGCAGTGGGGGCCCCCCAGAGCTCTGACTCTGTACCTCAGCCCAGGAGCAGTGGAGGAGGCTCTTGGCAGGGATGCCTTGAGGGCCACCAAAGTGGAGGTGGCCTCAAAGCCATCCTGTTGTGCCTCCCTCGAAACAGCTTGAGCACATGCAATTATAAGACAGTGGGCAGATGACAGAGTTAGTTAATGTAACAAGCCCTTTAAGCATTTAGCCACATTCGAGTGTTTAATCAGCTGTGTAAAGTGCAATATCTATCTTTCAATTTTATGCCATTAGGGGAGACAAGATTTTGATTAGGTACTTAATCTGTGCACGGGAAAACAGGCCCACAGCAAGCCCATGGTGGGGAGGGAAAGGGACATTGGACGGGGGATTCGATAAAGGGGAAAGACAGAAATTTAACATAAAAGAGAATTAGTGCGGCTCCTTTCAATTTAGTGCCCAGGCTTTATGGCCTAATCAATTAGAGGCCCGGCTGGGGCTGCTGGGAAGCTGCTTGGCTGGGCTGGAGGCTCGGCCATATTAATTCCCTTCATTACGTGGGGGTCAGGCTGAGGGCTCTGTGGGGGCTCTCTGAAGAGTGGGTCACTTCTCGGGCATGGGTTTAGGAAGCAGAAGGAGGTCAAAGGGTGAAAGGGTAGATGTGAAGGGTGTGGAGGGCCCTGAGAAGGCTGGGCCCCCAGAAGGGTGGGGAGGTTGAGGGAGGGTCCAGGCCTGTGAGGTGGTATCGACAGAGTAGCTCTCTCACTGTAAGACAGAAAAAAACCTGGCATTGCATCCCACCTCTGTGACCTACTGGCTGTGTGATCTTGGGCCAATTGCTTGGGCTCTCTGGGCTATAATTTCTTGCAGAACACATCTGGGGCTATCTTAAAGTGTTGCTATGAATAGCAGTATAGAAAATGGTATGCAAGAAGCTTAGGACAGTATGTGGCATTGCATGCAAGCAATTTTATTATTCTTAATTTTGTTTCCGATATTATTATACAAAAGCTAATTTGAGCTCTAACCATCAGCTGCACTTTTTTTTCCATAGCAGGTGTTGCATCAGGTGCTTTCTCTGTAACCACAGGGGTTTTTGGTAGGTTGATGTTTTTGCCTGTAGTTTATAAAGGAGGAAACTGAGGCACAGTGAGGTCAATGACTTGCCCAAGCTCACACAGTGTGGGAGGCTCCAGAATGAGCCTCTCTGGTCATGGGGAGCTCACTCTCCTGATGAGGCAGAGTGCTGTGAGTCTGGAGGTCACTAGGAAGAAGGTGGCATTTCTAGAGCACGCAAGGGTTCTAGATATGAACAAACCACATCGCAGTTTCTGAGCAAGTGGGAAGGAAGATACCTGGGCTAGGTCAGGTCCTCACAGAGCGATGGACTGTGGAGGACTTGTGGGATGGGCTATTGTCCTGTAAGGGTTCTGAAATTAAAAAAAAAAAAAAAAAAGCCATGACCCAGGGAGGGCAAAGGAAATAGAGTTGCTTGAGGCTAAACAGAAATGAGCCTTGAGGCCTCACCCTTGTGAGGCCTCTGTCCCTGTTTTGTCTCCAGGCACCTGAGCAGGACCTCAGGATTTGGACAGCCCAGTTTGAAACCCTGGGAGCTCTGAGCTAGCTGGGTGTGGGGTCTGGTGAAATTCTAGATGGACTGGTAAAGAAAGCCCTGAAATAAATGGGGACTTTGGAACTGGCAGCTGCATTAGTTTAAGCAGATCTTCTTCCAGAGAGACAGGAAGGGGCAGGAGACGCAAGCTAGGATTTATTGGACACTTATTGGCTGAACTCCTGCTTGGCAGCTGTGGGCCTCTGGGCAAGTTCCCCCGCTTTTCTCTGCCTGTTTCCCAAGCTGCATCAGTGGTGGTCACAGTCCGTACCTCACAGGCAGGATGCGAGCATCGGGCAGCTGAGGCATGCAACGTGCCAAGCGCTGCGTGCAGCACTGACCAGGCCTTTGAGAGATGCTAACTGCTGTTACTCCTGCCTGCTTTCTTGGCATCCTCTTAGGCGCAGCGCTGCTTTGTACAAAGCTCTGTCTCCTGGCATCCCTGTGACATCTTCGTGGTGGTTAGTAGGGTGCTGATCACACAGATGAAACGTTTAAGTTCAGAGAAATTAAGTGACTTCCAATATCACGTAGCTGGCGAACGGTAAAGATGTCTGGTCCTCAGGTGCCTGCGAAAGGCTTCTGCCAGTCATGGCTGGGTGGCTGGCATTCAGCTTAGCTAGAGCATTTGGGAAGCCCCTTACTCCATGTGCGTTCATCGAGCTCTTACTTTGGGCCACGCACTGCACTCCTCTTTGAAGGCAAGAATCTCACCTGCTGTTGAATGACGATTTCATGTACATTTGTATAAGGAACGAGCGAGTGAGGGAATGAACAGCATAACCGCCTCCTGGCCTCCATCTCCTGAGGCAGAGCGGAGAATGGGAGTGGCGTGATACTCTCCATGAGGCGGGTGATGATTGGGGTGTGGAGGGGGTGTGACTGAGTGGACAGAGAAATGACAAAGTCTGGGCTGCACGCCTGGGCTGTCTCCTCATGGTTGGGTCAGATGTTTAACCTCTTAGAATACCCTCATGTGTTTGACAGGGTCCTGGCAAAAGCCCCGATCCCTGCTTTTTTCCCTGGTGAGAGATGACCAAAGGGAAATTCTCAGCATAGGTTCTGGCATGTGACAGATACTTAAGGAATGTTAGTTCTTGTCCATCTTTCATTCAGTGATCAAAAAATCAGTGAATCTATAGTTTGTGTCAGACAGGAAAGAGTCTTCTAATGTGATATCCCTGAGATCCATTGAGCTTCCCCAGCGGGGACTTTTCGGTCTGTGTCACAGAAGCATGGCTCAGTGGCCCTGCTAGCATTCTCAACACCCCGTGCCTTCTTTCAGCACCATTCTTGTGCAGTGCAACACTTCTTTTGTCAGTTAGACTAGACTGTCACCGGGGTGGCCAGGCAGTCTTGCTTACTCCAGCATACTAGTTGCTCAGTAAGCCTTTTTCTTTGTGGAAAGGACATAGGTAGGTAAGACAGAACTTACTATATCACAGTTTCTGGGCGTAAGGAGCTCCCTGGGTAATGCTGGGTTAGTTTTCCAAAGGATCCTGTAAATCCTATAAATGATAAAATCCTACAAAATAAAACTTCTGGTGACTGTATGTGGGTCCTGGAAAGCAGGCAAGCACATAAGAACCTGGGAAAGAAAGACAACTCAGCCTTGCCATTCTTTATTCCACCATCGTTTCGAGGAGAGGCAGCCAGAGTATTCTGTAACTAGTAATTATTTTAGCCTTTGGGGACCCAAAGCCTCCATTGCAACTTTTTGACACCACCACTGCAATGTGAAAGTGGTCATAAACAAATCTGGGGTTGGGGAGATGGCTCTGGGGTCTAAGCACCTGCCTGGCAAGACAAGGACCCGGGTTTGATCTCTGGTGCCACATGCCATGCCAGCCCTATAGCTGGCTGTGCTCACACCAAACCGGGCCTAGTGACACACACCTGTGCTCCCAGACTGGGAGGTTGGGACAGGAGGGTCACTATGCGTCTGGACTGCCTAGTGAGACCCTGTGCCAAATTACTAAGTGAAAGATTAAAAAATAAAATATATAAAAAATTTAAGCGAATGACTGTAGTTGTGTAAAAAAAAAAAACTCTTTATGTACAAAAATGGGGTCAGTAGAATTGGCTGATTGTTCACCAGTTCTTGCAGACTATTAGGGCATGAACTTTCTACTGTCAAAGTTTGCACTGACTCTCAGTAGCTGTATTTCCATTTCGTAGTGGAGAACTCAGAGCAATAAGTGGGCAAAGACTTGGGTTTACTGGGCTGCTGCTCCAGACAGCAAAAGACCAGACCAGACCAGACCAGACCAGACCAGACCAGACCAGACCAGACTAGATGAGACCAGACCAGACCAACCAGCTATCATTTATGGCTGTGTATCATGTGTCACATACCTAGCATGTATTATTGCATGGAGCGCCCTTAGCAGCACAGAACAGCTTGGGCTTGTTATTCTCTCTTGTTTTACAGTTGAATAAACTGAGGTTCAAGGAGGTTAAGTCACTTAATGTGGGAAACAAGATTATAATTACACTAAGGTGATAATTTAGCAATTATTTATTTAAGAAAATGTGTTGAGCATCCCTCTAATAATTTCATGCATCTGGGGACATAGTAGACAGATGACTTCAGTCTGCTCACTTTACACTTGGGAAAAGTATATAATAAATGGGACAAATGAGTAAATGATATAGGACATTGGAAGGGATAAAAACCTGTAAGTCAGCATAGGCATGACATCAAATAAGGGTCAGCAAACTGCCTGGTGCATGGATGAGTTTTGCCTACTGCCTGTTTTTGTAAATCAAACCCTACCAGAACACACTCATGCCTGTTTGTGGATGGTCTAGGCTGCTTGTATTCTGTAGTAGCAGTGTTGGTTGTTTTCAATAGGGACTGTCTGGTTTTCAAAGCCAGAAAAAGTTGTGGCCACCTAAATACTCCAGGTTTATTTGTTTTTACTTGATCTTCTTTTTGATGGTTCTGCAGTAGGAACTCAGATACGGGCATGCTATATAAGCAGTCTACACTGAACGACATCCTCAACCCGTGAGATTCGTTTTTTTCTGCATGTTTATTGTCCTTCAGGGTTGGCCCAAGAGTACAGATTTTTGGTCACTCAGGGTCACAGGCCAGAAGAACACCATGTATATTAACTATAAGGCAAAGGAGGATTCTGGGGTCTCTTATGAGCCATTTAATGTCTGGTCCAAAAGTGACATGTTTTATTTCTGCTGAGAATTTATTTGGCCCCACTTAATAGGAAGTGACCTAACTTTGCCACTGGCTTCCAGGAAGGTGAAGAGCTGGAGGGGCATTTGGTGAGTTACTCTGATGGTCACGTGGTAGGTGCTGTGGGAAGCACGTACCCAGGGTAGTGGATGGGACTGCTAGAGGTTTTTCAAAGTGAAGCAATGCATCCAGGCGGGGGCTGGAGGAGAACTTGGCTGGGACTTTAGCCCATGTCTGTCTACCTTCAAGAAATGTCCTCTCAGCTTCCAGGCTATGTGCCTTTGCTTTGTATACCTGGTGAAGGGAGTACCAGGAAGGTAACTGGATGGGCAAAATGAAAGCTTGCCCCCTCGCAAACTACCAGCTCACCTGCTGACCCTCAGCCACGTCACTCCAGCCATAAATCTTCTGTCTCTCGCGGGTCACAACCTACAGAGACCACAGACACGCAGCTTTGTTGGCCAGTCTTGGAGGGGATGGGCCAGGGCAGGAAGGCGAGAGGCCCTCTGTGAGGCTGCGTCTCCAAGAGGCATTGCATTAATGTTATTAATAACCCTCTCAGCCTTTATTGAAAAGATGCTCACTGTGTCTGAATTTGCCACTATGGTAGCCCATTTATTAAGGCTGTAAGAGCTGGAGTTGCTTCAGACCATATTTATTGCCATGATCTGCTGAGAGAAGGCTCTGATACAGGCTGGGGCAATTGAGGGAGCGAATGCATCTTGGCTTAAAGGGAAGGATGGCCTGGGTTCACCTTGATGGCAGGTTGGCAAGGGATACAGATTCTGCCTCTTCCAACTCAAGACGAGTTGCAGACAGGGATTTGAGGCTGAGAACAGAGGCAATTCTTTCTCTTCATGTATACACTAAGGCCCCAAGAAGCCAAATGAATCCCCAAGGCGCTAAAGCTAGTGACTAAGTGGGCAACAGTAGTGACCACAGGAGTCAGGGGCTCAATTATTTAAAATAAAAATATGGATTTGCTTCCTATCCACAAAAATGGTAACACTACCAATAGCTACTACAATCAGCATTGGGCTGAAAGGCTTCTGTTCATTAACCTGTTTGGAGTCCTACCACATTCCCCTGGATGTATTATTATTATTGGTCTCATTTTACAGACAAAAAATCTGAATCTGGGTGAGACTGGGAAACTTGTGTCAAGTCAAACAGTAAGGAAGTGGCAAAGCCAGGGCTTGAAACCAGTTTTGTGTGATTCCCACAGGCCTGAGCTGCTCCCTGATGGCACCACACCTCCTGCCTCTTCAGTGCTCCCTTTGCCAAGGTCAGAGGATGGCTGAGCTCAACAGATGGGCTCCTCCTCCAGTAATGATTGACAATGATCTCTGGATCTCTGAATCCCTCCAAGACTGTCACAAGATGCCCACTAGGTCAGGAGACTGGGATTTGGGTGAGTTTGCTCGGGCTGCTATAACACAGAACCACAGAGTACTGTGCTTGAACAGCAGAAATCAAGGTTTTCATGATTCTAGAGATTCCAAGTCTGCAATCACAGTGTCACCAGGGTTGGTTTCTCATGAGGCCTCTTTGCTTGGCTTGTTGTTGACCACCTTGTCACTGTATTCTCAGCTCACCTGTCCTGTGTGTCTACGTTCAGTACCTACATTCTTTGTATAAGGACACCTATCATGTTGGATTTGGGCTTGCTCTCTTGTCTTATTTAACTTGAATGACCTCCGTAAAAACCCTATCTTCAAATACAGTCAGATTCTGAGGGATTGAAGATTAGAAATTTCAATGCACAAATTCTGAGGGGGCATCAATTAGCCCATAATGAGATTCAAGGCCATCTTTCTGGAATATGAAGTACTAAGTTGTGAGCCACATGGCTGTTCAACAGTGTCACAGGCAGCTGTTGTCACTCAGAGCTATCTCCTCCCTTGGCCTCCTACAGGAGCCCCGATCACACTGACTCCATCTCAGAACTGCCCTCCCAGAATGGCATGAGCAGCTCAGGGCATTTCTCCCTGTAGTTGCTCCTTCACATTCGTCTTCCTGTGGCCCATTGAACCTATGCTCAGCACAGCTGGGATCCTCTGGGCTATTTCTATGATATTGTTGTTTGCTTTTCATCTCTACCCCTTCCCATAATTCATTGCGTTTTTCCTTATTCCAACCCTTTCTACCTCTTTTTCTCCCTCCCTCTTTGTTTCACTTCTTTCTCTTTTTCCTTCGCCCTACCCCTATTTTCTTTACGTGCTCCATGATATACACCTTGGAGGCTGCTGGGTATTTAGTGGTGAGCCCACGTCCAAAACAGGTGAAGAGCTGCGACCTCTAGGTAGGCCCTGTTCTCTAGAACTGAATGAGGAAGAAGAGGAATAGATAAAGAGGTAAAGCGTGAAAATGGCAGCTGAAAAGGCACATCATGCTCACAAGACATGAAGTAGGAAGACTCATCCTTGCAGGGAAGCGGTTGGCACACTGCTGAGCCAAGCCCAGGGGGAGGAAGGGCCGTTCCCTGGGAAGGTGCAGGGGTCCTGTACACCAGCAGAGTGAGGCTGTAGAGAGGCCCCTTGGAAGGAGAAAACATTTGGAGAAGCTAAAGCAGGACAGCGTAATTAGGGCACTGGAGCCCAGAAGCCATTTGTGAGATGAAGTTGGAAGAGGCCAAGTCGCGAGGAGCTTTAAAGCTTTGTCATGCAACCTGGTTATTCAGCCTGAGTGTCACATGGAGCCTCTTAAGGGTGCTGAACAGAGGTGGGAGTGGGTGAAAGAATCAGACGGATGATCCTCTTGGCTGCTGAGAGAAAATTGTAAGGGGCAGAGAGACATGAGCATGTGGCTGGGTGAGGCTGGGTCAATCTGAGCTGGCTGCCACTAAACTTCCTCTTTATTCACTAGCGGAGATTGCCATTTGTGGAAGGAGCAAAGATCCCCAAATTGCTACAGAATTTGTCCTTAGCTTTTTATTTTAAATTAATTTTCCACTCAGTTGAAGTGGGGAGAATAATATGGAAAATTCCCAGCTTTCCCAAATGATGACATCTTTTAGATCTATACTATAATGATCATGATCAAGAAAATGACATTGGGATAATGAAATCAACTGAACTAGACTTTATTTCACCAGCTTTTATAACTGTGTGTGTGTGTGTGTGTGTGTGTGAGAGAGAGAGAGAGAGAGAGAGAGAGAGAGAGAGAGAGAGAGAGAGAGAGAGTCTTTTAAGTTATGGATTTTTAAGGTTTTTTTTTGCAGAACTGGGGATTGAACTCAGGCCCTTGTGCTTGCCAGGGAAGCACTTATTCCACTGAGCCATCTCCTCGGCCTCAATTTTTAAGTTTTGAAAGAGATATGATGGAAAAGTTTAAGAAACAGTATTGCCAAAATAGCGTCTCTATTCTGAATCCTTGCATCACCTCCAAGTTGGAGAAGTGAGGCAGAAAACATGGGAGTTGCCTGAGATGATTTGGACCTAAGAAGAATCTTACCAAACACCCTCACCCTCCTGAGACTGGCTTCCTTGGGTGAGGGGATGCACTCCATGACCCCAGGATTCATTCTGTCTCCTCCCCCCGACCACCCGCCCCACAGATCATTAGGCCAAACCTGCCAGGCTTGCTCTCAGTGCACCTCTGATTGCGCTCTGCAAACTTCAGTATCTCCGCTCCCTCCTTGCCTCTACAAAGCATTCAAAACATCCTACTGACCCCTCCACCATGGCCCCTGGCAAATCAGTCACGTTGGTCTTTCTGGTATCTTCTTCTTGGTTTAGTTCTGCCTATTTATTTTTTTCATTTTTAAAATAATTTCATTGAGAAACAAATGGCAATGAGACAGTTTCAAAACCAATTACTCGGACAGTTTCAATAATTAATACATTGCATATTGTTATCTTCTTAGTGGTTATTCATAGTACAAGATGCAGACAGGATATCCTGTCCACAAACACTGTTATCTGCCTATTTATTTATATGTGCATTTTTGAGACACAGTTTCATGAAGACGTTCAGACTGATCTTGAACTCACTTTGTATCCTAGGCTGGCCTCAAACTCACAGCAATCCTGCCTCAGCTTCCTGAGTGTTAGGATTACAGGTGTGCACCATTATGCCCTGCTTTACTATTCTATGTATGTATATATGTATGTATATATGTATGTGTGTATATATGTTTGGTACATAGTCTCGTTACACAGCTTGGACTTGTAGTGATCCTCCTGTTTCAGCCTCCTCAGTGCTGGGATTACAGGCATGTGCCACCATACCTGGTTTCAGTGTCTGACTCAGTGGCCCTGGGGATCAAACCCTAGTCCTTGTTCTTGCCAGGCAGACTCTTAGACTGCTGCTGCTCTGCCATTTTAATACTCAATGTTATTCGACTATGGCTGTCTGTGTTTGTGTATTTCTCTCCATCAGGAAAACTTGTTTCCTTCATTCTCCTCATGCGTCAAAGCCCTAGTATAACCCTCCTTTTTCTCAGCAGGTTTCCTATTTTCATGTGACATCATTTAGGATTTAGCACAAATCTTCTTTCCTTAGAGAGACAGACTTCTGCCCTCCATTCCACTCTGCTCGTACTGTTTTGTTTTCTCATTAGTACTCTCAGCCTCTGAAATTATCCTGTTGGGTCACTGATTTCCTGTCTTCCTCACAATATGTGAGTTCTGAAGAGCTGGGACCCAGACTACCTTAGCCTCTCTTGTAACCACAGAACCCAGAACAACCTGTGTTACCAAACAGATGCTTGATGAAATTGGTAGACAGACTGGTTGATGCATGAGTAACAGTCGTTACCTAGACTTAAAATAACCATACTAATAATATAGATTTATGGTTGGGATAGCCTTGCTTTCCTCTGAAGGAGGAAGCCACTATCTTGGCTTTTGATATAGATTGCTTTGTGTTTTACTTTTAATGTTTTTTGTATTTATTTGGGTCTCACTCCGCAGCTTGGACTCATAGCATTCCTCTTGTCTCAGCCTCCCCAGCAATGGGATTACAGGCCTGTGTCACCATGCCTGGTTGCAGTGGGTCGAACCCAGGTCCTTGTGCTTGCCAGGCAGTCACTTAGACCGATGAGCTATCTCCCAGCCCTAGATTACTTTCTATCCTGAATCATATGCTTGTTTGGGTGATTCTAACTTCACACAGATGAGACGTCCTTTGATGAGGCTGGTGTGGTTTGGCCTTCTTCAGCCTAGGAGCTGGTACACAGAAAGCAGCCACAGTAAATATTCTGAATTAAGAGATGCTTGAACAAATGACGGAGAGCAGCTATCACTGCTTTTTGTTTGTGGGGGCTGTGATAATCCAGTTCAGCGCCGGTTCTCCGCCGACTGCGGAGCTGGGTGGAGCAGCCAGGATCTTCCCCTGCCTCTGCTCCAACTCCAGCTCCAGGCTCTGTCTCCTGCTCTCCGGGCTCTCAGGACAATAAGTACAAACCCATAAAGCTCCCTGCAGTGTATCTTGTTTGCCCACTCTTATCAGAACAGAGAGGAACTGAAAGGGCTTTCAAAAGAGCCATCTGTTAGTTTTCATAAAGACATTATCTGCTTCCCATCAAAGGGCTTTTGCTGTCTCTGACGTGCGTCTGCTCTCGCTCCACTGTCTGGGTGAGCAGAGTGCGCGGTGCCTCTGCTCTCTCCTGTCTGTGTGCGGCTGTTGGAGCTGGGCTGCAAATGGAGTATTTATCTAAAAGTGAAGAGATGTGACTTATAAGCAAGCAAGTGCAATATTAAATGTATAAATAATGCATCCTGTGGCATTATTTATAATGCAATAACATCCCTATAATGTAATAAAAGTATGCAGGTTCCCAGCACTTTTCTTAACCCTTTCATGTCTTGGCAGGTGCTGTGGGTCAATCCGCTTAGTCCCTCAGGACTTTGGAAAGGGAGGCCACTGGCCAAACCCTGCCTGTGTCCCAGTTTCTGCATAGTTGAAATTCCTGGACATTCACCTACTGGATGTGCTTGGCCCCAATATCCTGGGCAGTGGTTTCCAAACTTTAGTGTGAGTGAGAGTATATGTTTCTGTCTTTAGTCTGCTGATCTGGAATTGTGAATCGTGGGAAGAGGATATTTGTGTGTTTATTCAGCTCCCTGGCAAAGTCGAAGGCCTGTATCTGGGGACTCTTGGCTAATGGTAGGATAGACGAGTTACTATCTGCAGAACAAGTCAATCTCAGTAATGTTGGACAATGAACTCGTGACTCAATTTCAGTTCTTATTCAGCTTCCTGGCATCCATATCCCTCCTCGATTGGATGCCAGCATGTATTTCAGCCAAGGCACCTGCTGGTAGGCCGACAGGATGCCACCTGGTGCCTTTCTGGTCTCCTGAGTTGTGCCTGGCCCAGTGCTTTTCTTTTTTTTACTTACCAGGGAGCAGAACACCCTGCATAGGTCACAGGAGATCTGTGTGACTTTGTACATTCAGAAGCTTGTGCTCAATGCTCCGCTAACTCCTGGTCCTTTCCCTCGTGTGGGACCCCAGGACTACTCAGGAATCGGCCTTACCTGTGGGCCCTTTCTCCTATTCTCCAGAGCTTGCTTTTTTTTTTTTTAATGGTGTCTAGTGTCTCCAGAGCTTCTTCCCCACCCCTCTGCTCTTCCACTATGGGAAACATTGTAAGCTCAGCCACGGGAAAAAGACAAACCATCAGAGGAATGGATGCTTGGTGCTTCCTGAGTCTTACCTTGTTGCTGCTGCCGCCAGCACATGTGTCTGTGCCTATACCCATCCTGTCTGTGTGCCTTCAACCCCAGCCCTGCGGCCTTCAGGGAACCCATTCCATCAATAGTCTCTCCTTCTCCCAAATCTTCAAACTCTTTCCTGTCTAGCTTTTCAATGTATTTACTGCATCTCATCCCTCTCCATCATTTGGCCCAATACATTTTCTACCTGCTACTCTATCTATTGTTTCCCTTCTCAATTGCATTTTATAATAATATTGGTTGTATTTATCAGCTCCTGTCTATAGTGTGACAATATGCAGTGTATGCTAAGTTGTCTAGTACTGGATTAATTATGACAATAACACATGAGAGATTAATATCAGGTAAGGGCTGGCCAGATAGCTCAGTGGATTAAAGTGCTTGCTTAGGCAGTCTGGGGTTTGATCCTCAGCATGCTGTGTCAGCCCCACCCCTGGAGCATGCTGAGATGGGGATTGAGAATTGCTGTGGTCGTGTGCACCTGTAATCCCAGTGTTTGGGAGGCTGAAAACAGGAGGATCACTACGAGTCCAATCTGTGTAGTGAGACCCTGTACTGAATACATTTTAAAAAAGAAATTAATCAGTTAACTAATGTCTAATTAAGGCATAGGAAGATGAGATAACTTACCCAGAGGCACATATTAGCATAGGACTTGGCCTCAGGGAATGTGACAAGAGTCTAGGCCTGTTCGCACACCTGTTTCCCTCAGTTACTCCTCCACAATGTGAGGGGAGCTCAGGCCAGTGAAGACCTCCAGACTGTCACATCTCATAGTCACTGTTGAGAACAGATTCCTCCAGTTAAAGAACTAGCTATCTCTCATCTGTCTCTATCTCTGCCTCTTCTTTCTCTCTGTCTCTGTCTGTCTGTCTCACTCTCTCTCCTTGAGACCCACGTTCTTGTTTTCCCTTTACATCTTTTGTCACCGCTCAATCACATTTGCAGGTTCTTTTCTTGGTCCAAGATCTTACTTTTTGTAGTACACCTGGGTTCCCTTGCCTGTTGCTTATAGCTCTCTACCCCATGTGCCAATCTGATCTAATTTACCAACTGTAATCTATATATGCAAACATGTATCTACAAATTATACAATTATATCAATTGAGTGCTTACAGTTTATATCAATCTTGTACTACCTGTGGAATTCTGAAAAAAATGAACATTATGTTTCTGAGGTTTACCCATGCTGACAGATAGAGATCATAATTCATTCATTTGGACTGTTAACATCGAGCTGGAACTCTACTCCGTGTATCCCCTATCTTTGGTAATATCAGGTTTTCAAAGAGTGAGTGAATGAGTATTTTTCATCGTGGGTCCCTATACATTTATGTGGTTTTTCCCTCCTTCAAGTTTTAGATTTTACATAAGAATATGTGAGCATGATAATGAGAACATCCATCTTAGTGTGTTTGGGCTGCTGCCACAAAATACTTTAGACTAAGTGGTTTATAAACCAAAAAAATTATTTTGTGCATTTCTGAAGCCCAAGACAGAGGTGCTAGCAGAACTGGGGTCTGGTGAAGGACTATGTTTTTATAGAGAGTTTTCTTCTCACATGGCAGTGGGATCTTTTATAAGACATTGGTCTCATGTATGAGGCTCCATCACCTGGCCTAGCTACTTCCTGCTATGATTTGGCGCTAGAGTGTCCCTCAAGGGCCTCCTGAAATCATAGGTGGGGCTTGTGGAAGGTGGTTGAATTAATGGGGGTGCCGTAGCTGCCTTGCTGTTGGTGGGCGGGGCTTCTGAGAGGAGGCAGTTGGAAGGGGCATGGCCTGGACGGGTTTATTGCCCTGCCCTACTCATGCCTCCGCTGTCTACTTCCTGACACCGTGATGTAAGCCTGTGAGCAGCTCTTCTCTGACCTGGCCCTTCCACCATGCTGCTTCTGTGTTCAAGGCTGCTGGACCAAGACTTCTCAAGCTGTGAGCCCAACTAAACATACCCTCTTTTTACACTGTGAGTGCTGGGTATTTTTTCCCGGCATTAAGAAAAGTAATGAGAGACCTCCGAGAGCCCATTCAGTTTCGTGGTGAGGATTTCAATGTGTGAATTCTGGGAGGACATCAACATTGAGCTCACAGTAGTGTCTTTACTAGGTTTTTGCTAATTATTTTTATGATACCATCACTGTTAAATTTTATACCTTCACCAAGAGTTTATAAGAATTTCCTTTTTTTCTTACAATTCGATCTCAACTTAAAAATAGAATATGAAGAGCAAGAAGTCATGCATAATTTCTTTAGTTTAAACTTCTCTAATTGCGAATGATTCTGAGTTTTCCTATTTGACACTGTTTCCTGTACATTGCTGTTCCTATCGAATGTGCATTCTTATGTTGTTTGTATTATTTGTTTGTGTGTTAAAATTATTTTGGATACTTCTGGAACCTAATCTTTAGTTGGTTATGTTTCCTGGTACTTCATTTATGGTATCATACCTTCTTCCAGTGTTTTTAATTTTATAATAGTAAACTGTATGAAATTTTCTCATTTGATTCATGCTCTTTATTCTTATTTGAAAATATCCCTTTATGGATGCTTTAAAATTCGGAAAGTTTTGTAGTCTTTAGTTTCTTCCTTTTTCACACGTTTTCCAATTTATCTGAAAGCCATGTGTGTAAGTGATGTGAATGTGGGGCTTATTGTTGCTTCTCAGACTGGTACCGGATCAGAGAACACTACTTATTGACTAGAGAATTCATCTCCTGGTATGCAATTCTTTTACAAGCAAGTTCTTTCATGCATTAATAAACTATTGGAATTATATTTTTTTCCTTTGATCTCACCCACACTACATACTTTAATTACTACTGTAATGACTCTCTTTACAAATTGCGGTAAGAAGTGGTATAAGCTATGGCTTTCAAAGGATCGTCTTTGATCTTCATGTACTTAGAGAGTAGTGAATCCAACACCACAGTCAAGGGCAGAACACTCTCACCTTCCCCAAGGAAACCCTACACACTTTATCGCTCCCAAATTCCCCATCTGCCCTCTGTTCTAGGTGAGCATGTGTCTATCTCTGTCTTTGTAGATTTGCCTAGTTTGGATTCCTTTGTTCTTGGTGGACTTGTTATAAGGTTAGAACCTGTTGTAGGCATGTGATGGTACCCCAGTGTCTCTGAGGTTGAATGATGTTCCCTTGTGCACATGTATCATTGTTTATTCATTACTTAGCAGATATTTAGGCATTTCCACTTTTTAGCTATTAGAAAATATACTTTTTATTTTTAAAGAACATAAAATAGTGATAGAAAAACAAACAGCATTAGAAACAGTTCAGGATTTCACTAAACAAAGTAATAGGAGCTCAACAGCAACAAAATAAAGGCAAGTGCCACAAAAAAGAAAATATTCTTCTATTGATTTTCATGTTCAAATGTTTATATGAACATTTTTAGTTCTCTTGGTTGTATATCTGAAAGTGGAATTTCTGGCTTACATAGGAGATCTGTTTAAATAAATGAGAAATTGTTTTCTATTTCCACTATTAGAATATATATATATATATATATATATATATATATATATATATATATATATGTATATATATATATATTTCTCTCTATATATTTCTCTATATATATAATTCCAATTTTCTTATATCCTTACCCACACTGTTAATTTCTGTTTTTCAAATTATAGCCATCCTCATAATTCTGAAGTATTTCATTGTGGTTTTGATTTTCAGTTCCCTAGTGAACACTGAGCATCTTTTCATGTTCTTTTTGGCTGTGGTTCTTTTTCTTGGGAGAGTGTCTATTCCAAGTCATTTCCCATTTTTAAACTGAGTTTCATTCTCTTTTAAAAGTCCATTTTCTTAAATTTGTATATTTGGTACAGTATCTCACTAAGCAGCTTGGACTCGTAGTAATCCTACTGTCTTTCTTTCTTTCTTTCTTTCTTTCTTTCTTTCTTTCTTTCTTTCTTTCTTTCTTTCTTTCTTTCTTTCTTTCTTCCTTTCTTTTGGAACCAGGGATTGAACTCAGGCCCTTGCGCTTGCCAGGGAAGTGCTTATTCTACTGAATCATCTCCCAGGCCCCAATCCTCCTGTTTCAGCCTCCCCAGCTCTGGGATTATGGGATTATGGGTTTATGCCACCGCCATGCCTGGTTTCAGTGGCTAGCACAGCAATCCAGGGCAGGCTAGCAGGGCATGTAGTCTCCAGGATTGAACCTGGGTCCTTGCACTTGCCTGGAAGGTGCTGAGACAGCTGAGCTATCTCCTTGGCCTTTATGTTTCATTTTTGATCTTTGCTCATATTTGTTAACATCTATAAACTACGTTTCATTTTTTAATAAACTATAAATGGCTCAACTAGTTTTTAGAAGAATTTTCCTTTTTATTAGTGTATGTTTATGGTGCCCAAAAATGCATTTATCTTGGGGAATTGGTACATAGATACAGTACATTTTGATCATTTGAGTTTAGAATAGATTAATGCAGAAAAGAATTGTAAGCTTCAGATTATTGTCTTCTTATCCATGAACATGGGCTATCTTTTTTTAATTTGGATTTTCTTTACATCCTATTCTGATGAGATCCAGGTGCAGTCCCTGGTGGGAGGATTCGCTGCTGTCTAATTGCACACACAAGCTTCCACAGCCCTCTTCCCCAGAGTTAAAGTTCTGGGTCAGGCACCCCTAGCTTTGATTCTCCTTGTGCTGGCTTGCGGGCTGTTTTTCCTTCTCGTATGTTCTTTGATCCCTTCACATCAATCTTTTGCCCTTGAGGAGTATTTCAGGTCCTGAACCTGAAAGAAAAAGTAGTGCTGCCTTTCCTTCCAGCGTGTCAGATTTTCAGAGAAAATGTTTCGGTTGAAGTTCAGGATATAGAGATTGATGGGATGAGGCTGGCGAGGTAGCTCAGCAGCCTAAGCACCCGGGCAGGAAAGCGCAGGTACCAGGGTTTGATCCTCAGTGCCGCAAGCCACACTGGCTCTCACCCCAGGTTCACTGAGCCTGTGACTGGGTCCGAGCATGGTGATGCACCCTACCATCCCAGCGCTGGGGAGGCTGAAAATTGGGGAATCACTAAGAGTCTGAGCTGTGTAATGGGATCTTGTTCTAAATACAATAAAAAAGAAAAGAAATTGTGAAGCTGAGCCTTCTGTTTTGAAGAACTATAAACAAATAACCTATAAATAAGTAATTAGGGGGCTGGGGAGATAGCTCAGTAGAATAAGTGCCGACTTGGCGAAACAAAGAATTACATAGTTGATTAAGGTAAATGCAACATTTTGGTCTCAATGAAAAAGGTACATCTTAAATTTTGGCCCTATTTTTGTTGTAGGGACAGAAAATAAGTCATTGTTAAGATACCTGGGAAGGAAGACTTCCCAGGGTACTTTTTAAATGAAGATGTACAGCAAGGAGCCAACCGCTGGCTGTGGGAGACGTTCTAACTGACAAACTGCTATGATCTCACAAAGTCAATACTTCTTAGGATGTAGGACTTGGAACTTCTACGTAGAAGACAAATCTTCATACTGGGCCATCAGTCTTCAGAGAAAGGGGAGAATGTTTCATATTCCCAACTATGAGAACTTCCTTGATTGAATGAAATGAATAAAGCAGAACTCAGCTGAGCAGAAAAGGAAAACAGTAGGCAGAGGTGGAGTTGGGTGGTCTTGGACTTGTGGCAAGCTCCTATACTGAATGACAAGAACAGGCTCTGGACAATCGTTGAGACTAGGAACCTGTCTGACCCCTCATCACAGAAGCGTAGGGGAAGAATGATTGTGTGACTCCACCCTGTGTTCTCAATGCAGGCTACTCAGGGCTCCTCTGCTTTTGAATTGTTCGCTCTTGCATCCTCTAGGTGGTGCACCTGAGTTCCAGCTGATCCAGTCTGTGAAAAGAGCAGGACTGACTAAATTGAACAGTCCTTGTCTGTCCCATCAGTGCTTGCTACGTGCCTTGCTTCCCAATTTGATCTTCCTGTAATCATTATTACCTTAGTGAGTACATTTGTTGTATACTTATTGGTTGACCACAGTTTTGTCCAACCTTACACCCATCCTATGATTTTCAATTAGATCAATATTACCTAAGTGACTATACTTGTGATCTTATTGAGTGACTATAGTTCTGCCCCACCGTAAGCCTTCCTCATCTCTTGGTTTTGCTCAATAAATCACCTTGAGAAGTGGGGTTGGTAGATAAACCACTTCCTGGTGCCCCCCTGTCTCTCTCAAACAGAAGCTTTCTTTCTCCCAGTAAATTCTTCCTCCTTAAAAACAAACAAGCAAACAAGCTGGAAGCTATCAAAGAACAGAGGTTCTGGGGATCTGGAGGGTAGTCTTTAGAATAGGAAAAGGGAAGCTCATGCTTGTGTTTCATAATAATTAAGAAAACAGTTCCAAAGGGGTGAGGGTCATGCCACCTACAGTGGTAACATGGAGAGAGTTGAGTGGTAAAATAAATATATTAATTAACCAAATTTTGTCCAGATTTTATTTGTTGAATGTATCCTATGTGTCAGAAACTGCTCTAGGTGTTGAGCATGCTTAAAGCAGTTAATATGGCAAAGTCTTTGACTATAGTCTAGTGGGGGAGGGAAAGAGGCTATAAGCAAATAGAAATTGCTCAGGTACACAGGGGAGAGGAAGGCACAAAGAGGATTTAGCATAAACTAGAGGCACTGGGGTATGGTTCCTAGGGTAGGAGTTGCAGGATTAAATAGGAGCTTCCTACACAACTCAGTCAGAGGAACAAGAACAGTAAGAACAAGGCCCTGGGGTACAAACAGATGTGTGCCTGTATCAAGAAGCCTCAGCCAAGCGAAGAATGGGTGGAGGAAGCAGCTTGGGAGTCACTTATTTTGCCAGATGTGAAGTGCAGGGTGAGGCTGCACAAGGATTCGGAGAGCAGGTCATAGTGGGACAAGCAGTGGAATTTGAATTTTTGTTCAGTGGTGATGGGAAAGTGGTGGTGGGGGATTGTAAGTGGGCAGACTTTCCAGTAATATTTTGGGGATGGATTGGAGTCAGGGGAACCACACCCTAGTGCCTCTAGTTTATGCCAATCCTCTTGAGTCAGGAAGACTTGGTGGGAGACAGCAGCTGTCCGGGAGGCTCTCAGGGAAGAGATGTGGGCTGAGCTAGTGCAGTGTTAATGGGGTTGCAAGAAAGGAGGTGGACTCGATAGAATCTGGTGACTGATTGAATGTGGGAGTGGGAAGGCTGGGGAGGAGTCCACCTCGATGCCCTGGCCCCTGGCCCGGGTGACTGCTTACATGGTGTAAGATCACTCTCTGAGTCCCATTTGGGCATCTGCCTGACCCCAACACCATTTTTTATTACTTTCAAGTGTACAGAGTAACCAGAGCTGGACAAATAAAGTGCAATAGTTCCGCTTTAATGAGCAGAAAGGAGTAATTTGTAATTAGCATATACATTATTTGTGCGTGATAAGTGCTTCCAAAGCCCTTGGCGGCATTGTTTGTCTTCCTAAGCATTTAAGTCACTGCTACCTCCAAAATATCTTGTTGATGCTGTTTGTTAGTAAGATCAGTTACTAAAAATACGAAGTACAAATGCATGTACTTGCACATCCACTCACCTGCGATCATCTCTACATTTTCTGCAGCCAGAGAGGCACACATTCAAACTCTCATTCACTCCTATAAATGTAGCTCTATGCTAACATACACTAGCACAGTCATACAAACACAGCTGCATATGCATACATATACATACATACACATGTATGCTCATACACACAGGAGTTAAGGTAGCCAGCAGAACATGTGCACTCATAGGAAGCCACAGGTTAAGCCTGCATCCATACATCCCCTAAGGTACCTACACGTGTATCCATATGGGTGTACATTCACATGTATTACCATGAACAATAGCAAACATTATCAGAAGGGTTGAGAATTTACTTGACCTTTATCATTTTGGTTTTGTCTAAAGATCTGAGTTTTTTCAGGCTTTGTCATTTTGTTCACAGCCACCTGTTCTCATATAGATCAGCTACTGCTAGTTGGGCTCATGAAAGATCTATAGAATAAAGGTCCGATGTATGCTATAGCAATAGGCCTGCATGTGTGGTTGAGTGGTAGACTTCTGCCTTCTTGGATATAGGGCTCTGCTTGGATAACAAGCAATTAAACAGTCCTAGCTGGGATCACTTTTATGGGGAAGCAGAAATATCTTTAGATAAAAACATCTAAATGATGATAAAAAGATTAAACAGGAATAGCAACAAGGAAAAAAATAAAAACAAAATGTGAAGAGGGAAAATTATGATCCCTGGTTTCATCTTTATCACTATGTTAGCTCTTTCTGTAGGAGTTTTTGGGTATGATTATTTTCCTTTGTGGGGGTTGTTATGGTTTGTGTCTAGTCTCTCCAAAGCCTGATGCAGTCATTGTGTCTAGTCTCTCCAAAGCCTGATGCAGTCTAGAAGCCTGATGCTTCTAGAATTTGTGATTAATTTATGATCTAATGTTGGGATTGTGGGTGTGAGTACTATACCCATGATGGGGCGGATACCCTGAATACAACATAAGGGAGGGAGAGAGGCTTGCTAGCTGCCATAGCTCTTGCTCCCCTCTTTGCTCTTTGCTGTCTTCCACTGCCATGACAGTCGGCCCTCTGCCACGTACCACTCTGCCTTCACTAACTGTAGAGAAATAAACTTTTTCTTTCTTAGCCATTTCCCTGGCCCACACCTTCCTTAATTTGGAGTATTGGCTATTTTGTTCCAACAACGAGAGAAAAGTAACTGAGATAGAGGTGGAAACAGACAAACCAAATTGAAAACTTTGCTTTGGCTGCACCAAGATGGGTTTAAGTCCCAATAAGTCTCTCATGCTATTTAATCTCCACTCCTCCTCAGGAAGACATCACTCTTCCCTACAGGCTCTTCAAAGCACACGGCCTTCTGAGCAGGTAAAAGACTGACAGAGCAGGCAGTGGGCTTCTAAACACCCAGGAGGTGCTCACTTAAGAGTTGGACAACAAAGATGAGGTGCTTCATCCACCCAGGCGTGAAGGTAGTCTGCAGAACATGGGCACTCACAGGTCAGATATTGTGCTTTCTGGGGAAAATGCTTTTAACCTTTTGTGATCCTAATATTTTCTTTTGACATGACCCTAGAGAAGTGAAACCCTCCTTTCTTTGAGGATTTTAATGAACACAGCATCTCTGGTGTTCAGATTCTCCATTTTTGAAACCTACTCTCAGTCAAAGGAAAGGACAGGGCTCTTCTACTGTGATGGGGGTGTCATAGTTCCTAAAATTTGTAAATTATCTCATTGGTCCACTGTCATTTACTGGCTATTGACTATCTGCTAAGCATCAGGCTTAGGTCTAGGCACAGCGAAAGGCGAAGGAGGCATTAGATCCCTTTTGGTTTTATTATTGGAAGAAATTATTGGGAAAAAATTAAACAAAAAAAATACAAGTGTTTTCACAACTATTCTTTCATTTTATCCTCAAAAGTGTTGTATGAACAAAGTGATGACAATAGTAATTGGGATGACAGTGGTACTGGGAAATCCTTACTGTCAACCAGATCCTGCTGTGGTCTCAGTGTACTAAATGCTTCTGTTCGTTCTTCAAAACAGCACGGTGGATATTACCACTCCTATTTTACTGTTGGGAAATGAAGGACTGGTGCGGCGAAGTGACCTGGGCACTGGTTCTGGGAACTAGACACCTGGAGTAGGCTCTGAGGCTTCGTCATGGGTGATGGTCTCCAAGAAAGTCACCGAGATGTCTGATTTCTAGCTTGGAAATAACAAGGGGGTGTCACATGTGTCTTGCTTGTAGTTATTTCATAGTGTTTGCCCATTTCCGTGGGGTGACTGCTTCCATGATGGCCAGTTTCAAGCTACCAGTTTAACAGCACGGAGAGAGGGACAGATGGAAAGAGGGAGCACGTGAAATTTAATAGCTGCATATTTACCAATTGGCTTTCTGGCTCTGGCCCAGCGTGGGACTCAAGACTGTAGCAATTAACCTTTTGCTACTCCTGGGCTCCAGGCTGGGTCGTGGGAACAAGCACCAGAAGGGCATTTCAAGGCAGTTCCTCCATTGCCTCAGCCAGAATGGGCTGAGAGGTGTTTTAGTTTTTCCGTTGCCATCCTTGAGGTGGGAACAAAGAGTGGGTCCCAAAAAGGCCAGATCCTCTAATCTCTCAGTAAAAGACTTTGAAAAGAGAGGAAGGTAACTGATGTACCGCAGAGAGTTGGCAAGACTCAGTCTCTAGAGGCCAGGCCTGGCGCGCTCTGAGTGGAGCATGAGCAGAGCTAAAGGGCTGAGAGGAAATGGCTGGCGGAAGGCCTCCTGGACCTGTCATCCTGTCTCTGTCACTCCCACGCAGATTAATGAGCCCCAGGATGCCCGTGGTGTTGGCCAGCCATGTTTGAGACCTCCTCAAAATAGACAGGACGCCTGGTGCCTCTTGCCACTGTCATAGCTATTGTCTTTATGAGCCTCATGGGTTCAGAGATCATATCGTAACACTTCCTCTTTGTGCTTAATCACTATTCTAATGGATTGACTTGCATGGACAGCCTGGAGCTGTTGAGTGTAGCCCAAGTCCTGGAAGCTGCCTCCTGTGTTGTGTACGGGGGCGCCTGTGGCAAGGATGGGGCACATGAGGTCATTGGGGAGCTTTTTCAGGGACTCAAAGGTCCTCTGTTGCCTGAGGCTGGCTGAGGGGGCAGCAGGCTCCCAGTTGGTGCCATGGTGGGGGCAGCATGTGGGCCAGAGTCTGCCACTAGAGGGCAGGCCCTGACAGCAGGAGGGCCAGGCTAAACCCTGCCACAGTTAAACAGCAAAGCAAAGCAAAGCAAAACAAAACAACAAACACCCATGGGAGGATACAAAGAGATGCTTGCTTGGAGGCCCTCTCTGGAGTCTGGTGAGCTCCAGACAACAAAGGCCTAGGATAGTGTGGGAAGTGAGGACAGTGGAGTTGGGAAGCCCTGCCTCTGTTTCCTGTATCATCTTAGGTGCTGCAATGAGAGGGTGATGAGGGGCACGAGCACCTGGACAGAGGTAGCCATGGCCTCTTCTGCTATGGATAGCGGCAGGGACATGCAGGGCAGTAGGCACAGGGAAGGGCAGGCTGAGATAGAGCCATGAGCTGGTGGCTCCTGCCCTGAAACATAGCACAGATGTAGAAACCCTAGATTGAGGACATAGAAGCCCTGCAAGGGCCCTTCTGTAGGGCCTGCCTGTCAGGGTGGCTTCCTGTCAGCTCAGTGGTGCTGGTCATTTCCCAGCTTCTCCAAAGAGGTCCCTGCCCTTTCTAATCTTCACTTTGAAGTACTATATTGTGCCTTGGTTGATTCTGGCAATTTATAGGCCATGTGAGCTTACTGCCTGGCCAGAATGGAATTTTCCAAGGGTATGTTACAGAGCTGATGTTTAAGACAAGAGAAACTTAGGGTTCATACTGAGGATGTGAGAGTGGGGAATCCACCCCATCCTGGGAAGCCTGGGAAGCCCTTCATTTATCCATTCTCCCATCTACCAACTCCCTCATTAATCTATCTATTTATTAATCCTCTTAATTATGCATCCTACAACCTACAACCCCATCCATATCCTTCTAGCCTCCTATTATCTCCTATCCATCCATCCCTCCACCCACCCACCCACCCTCTGTCTATTTATTAATCTATTTTATATCATGGAAGTTTTCTCTGTGCCAGGGTCTCTTTTGGATCATGAGAACACAGCAATGAACAGGATAGAAAAAGTCTCAGGCCTCATGGGAATTACATTTAAATGGCAGGACTCCAGTGAGAAGTTCAATCACTCATTGTGACATAAAGATGGAAATAGAGATGGGCTCTAAATCAAAAAGGAGGCAAATTCCATCTTTTTCCCTGACACATGGAATGTACCCCAGAATATGCACACTCATGTATGCTCACAGTGTATCCCCTCAGCTTATGTTCAGGACAGTTTGCACACACATCTATGCATATGAATGCACAAATATCTAAATATTTGTGTGCATATGTGCCCATGTACACATACATGGGTGCACAAGGGATTTGCACATATTTGCACATAAATGCATATGCACCTAGGAAAACACAGGCACATGCAGATGCGGTCACTCAGGCGTACTGTCACATGCATATTAGCTAAATACAAATCTGTACACTTGAGCCATATCGGGACCGGTCTGCCTACAGGGAATATGTGCCCATATACACCTGTCCATGCGCATGGGTCACATGAACACGATACTACATGTATGTACACAAGTGCTTGTGAATACCCCTCTGACTGACCTTTTTCCCTAAAGCCCCATACCTTACCATTTCTCCATTCTATTCTGGGGAATTATCCGTATCTCTGACAAGAGAATGGGTTACAAATGCAGCCACAGAGCTGTTTTGACACTTTTGACGAATAACATTCAATACTATTAATTGGAACAATTGCTTTTCATTTAACTAAATCACGGGAATTGCTAAACTAAATTGAAATGGAATGTAATTTTGCCTCGCACTGCTTTAATATGGGCCTCTAAATGTCTTCTCCCTGAAGGATTAGTAACTTAATCACCCACCAGTGATAACTGCTTCCCAGGCTCAGCTGGGAGTCTTCCTGCTCAGCTGCAGCCAGGCTGGGAACAGGCCGGGCCCAGTGGCAGCTCCTCCCGCCTCTGGCTTCCTCTCCCTGCAGTATTCATCACAGGAGAGCACCATTGTCTTCCTTCCCCGAGTCCAGCCAGACCCTACAGACAATCTGCGTTTCCCCTTGGCTCTGCCTCTCTTGTTTGCACACTGGTCTAGGGTCTGTTGCCCTGGGAGCCTGGATCTGAGCTGAGACTCTGAACTCCTTTGAGCTTTGCTGAACACCTTTGTCCAGAAAACACTGGCCCTGGAATTCTGAGACCACCTAGACTCTGAAGGCAAGCCAGAGCTTGGGTTCACGTCAACCTTCAGAAGCAGGTTGAGGCGGGCCAGTAGGTCTCTCTGTGTTGGCTCGGGGAGCAAGGAAGGTCCCATCCTTATAGGCAGGGGACCAGTTGTCCTAATTTGCCTGACATGAGACTCCTAGGACATGCTAAGATAGCAAAGTCCCTAGAAAATGTGGACAGCTGATGCTCCTAGCCATGAGGCCACCCGTGGTTCCGCCTAGAAAGCATCCGTAACATTTATGGAGTGCTAGATGTTTGCCCTATTATATTTCATTTAAATATTGGAAGGATCTTAGGAGGCTACAATCCATTAATTTTCCAAATGATATATATAGTCTATTCATTTCACAAATGAGAAAACTTAAATCTCCTTTAAAAAAGGTTACCTGTGACCCCATAGGTATAGGCATAAAAATGATAACATCAAAGATAGTAGCAGCTAATAATTATGAGAGACTCGTTCTATTATTAGCAGTGTGCATCCACATGACGCCCTTGAGGATAGGTGACACTGTTGTCGATTTTTATAGTTGAGAAGACCGAGGCTCAGTGAAGGGGGTGTGCTGCTACAGACCGCTGGAACTGAGATTCTCGACTCTTGCTCTCCCTTCAAGACACTGGATTTGCCTGCTGGGCCTCATGGAGAACCTCCCGAGTTCCAGGCAGAGGAAGCTTTGGCAGGGTAAGCCGCTCAGCAGAGCAGCTTTCAGGTCTGACTCCCACTGCTCAATGTCTGAAGGAGGCCCCGGGAGCTTTGGGAATAAATGTTTCCTGGGCACCCACACTTCCCCCGGCAGTGCCATGGGTATTCGCCCTGGGTCCTTTCAGTGTATTCTGCAAGAGACTGTGGAGTCTGCGAGCGTCTCATTGGTCCCCTCATCACAGCTCTAAGGCTCACCACACCTGCAACAACAACCTCTTCGTGTATTTCTGCACTTGCCCTTATCCCCCTTTCTCCTTGCTCCAATGCCATTGGGCAAACCTCAGCTGCGAGTTGTCGCTCTGTATTGGGGAAAGTGACTGCTTTGCAGGGGGGCAGGTAACATTTATTGGACCTTTGCTAGGGAACAGGAGCTGCACCAGGCATTTTGCGTAAATTGTTATTTAATTCAAAACGATCCCAGCAGGATGAAATGATTCTTCCTACTTTAGAGCTCATGGAACTGAGACACCAAAGGGTCACCCAAGCTCATAGACCTGGTTAGCAGCCAGCAGAGGTTTAGGAATCAGACTCTTTGATCTGACAGGCCCAGTTTTCTTCTGAGGTGGAGATTTTCATTCTCCAAAGCCTGAGTGCTTCATCCTTCAGCTCTGTCTCTCAGGGGAGGGCTTGATAGGGCTGTGAGGCTTGCAGGTCTCAAGGCAAATAGATGTGGCCTGAAGCCTGGGGTCTTTAGGCTGGGGTCATCTATCAGTCTGTCTGAATCTTCCTGCGTTAAATAAGGGTTGCTGCAGTCCTCACTTCCTAACCGTGATAGGATGGCTGCACGAGGAACTCAGGGCCGGATCTGGTGCAGAGCAGGGGCTTTACCAGTGGTCACCACCTTGATTATTTTTGTCACTTCTGACAGTTTAAAAGGTGATTTTCCCAAGTTCAGCACTGCAGACTGACAAGCCTTACCTCGGCTCCATGTTTTACATTTCCTGTGCCCTTGGGTTTCCCATTAACTTAATGGGTCTGGACATGAAGGAGCCAGGTGTTCATGGGATCTTAGAGTCAATCAACAATCTACCCTTCACTGCTTCCACTCAGTGAAATTGATATGTATTGATTGAAGGGCCCTGAGGGCCCTGAGCCTGTCCTTCAAGAGGTTTCAACCTCCGGTGGAACTGGTGGGTAGCTAAAACCGTGTCTCTCTGTGTGTGCACACTGATTCAGCCCCCTAAGTGTCAGCTGTGAATGTTTTGGAAAGGCAAATCCTCCCTCTCCATCCCAAGCCCTCCTGTATAGGATATTCTGTGGATGGGATCCAAAAGTTTATCTTAAGAGGTCTCTTGGGCAAATCAGGGTAGCTAAGGTTTGAAAAGCATTCCTATAGGAGACCAGGACTCAGACATCCGTGGAAGGAGCTGCTGGGCCTGTGGGATAAGAGGAGGGAAACGGGCCCTGCTGTGAGCTCAGGAGCCAGGGATCTGGGGCTGCTGCTGTCTTTCTGGTCCTGCCCAGGCCTGGAAGGTCAGGAGCCACAGGTGTGCAAGGCTGCTTAGCACTCGCACATGGTCAGTTCAACAAGGTGCCCCCCATGCTGGTGAGGGTGCAGGGGCTGCATGTCCCTTCCCCCCACCTCCTGCATGTGTAAAGCTCAGGCCAGCTCTCTAGTGAGGCTGGGAATTTGGAGAGGGGATGGACCAAAGTGCCTGTCCTTGCCCCTGAGGCCAGGGCTGCTGGGACACTGCCCCATGTGACACCTGCATGCACTCTCATTGGGCTCTGGTCACCCTTTAAATGAAACAGGCAATAAAGGCCAAAGCCCTAGTGAGAAGCAGGGCAGGGAGAGTAGAGCTATGAAGACAGTGTGTGTGCTGTGGACTAGGAAGACATCCTGCCCTGAGCCAGCCCTGGAGAAAACCAGTCAAGTGTCTGATGCTCTAACCATGCAGCTCCCTCTACAAGGCAGTGCTGCTGCCAAAGGCAAATTAGCTAGACCCTGATGAAAAAAAAACAAACCACTGAGCTGGCTCAGGAGAGAGAAAAGGCGCTTGGCCCTAGCCCACCCCACCACTGCCACTCAGCCGACCTTCTTACTTCTTCCGTGCCCTGCCTCTCCTCCCCCAGGACACTCTCAGGCCTCCCACCATTATCCTGACACAGAAGGGCTCTGTCTGTGGTCTCTGCACTCTGCTTGCACTGAACACCCTTTACCTTCATATCTGTCCCTTGTGCTTCTGGGGCCAGTGTCCTCTCCTTACCTGTGGGTTCCTTGTTCTTGGGACTTCAATAGTGCCATATCTGCCCACGTATTCCCCTCTTCAGAGGATGACTATTGATCATAGGAGCTACAGGGGTCACTTCCCTTGCTCCTCTTCTGGCGCCAGACAGTGCATGTGGCACCACTAATTGGGACAAAGTAGAGGGAAGGAGGACGACCCAAGTCCAGCTTCAGTGGCTCCATTGTTGCGCTGTCTGTGGCCCACAAGTCCCACAGGTCTGGGAGCTTACTTGGAGGTAGTGCTACCTGTCCTACCGTCCTAAAGCTCTGAATCCCTCATTCTCTAACACGTACAAGGGAGTGCACCCGCTGATCTATCCACTTTCTAAGTTAGACAATTATGAGAGCCTTGTATTGCTTTCACATTTCCAGCAATCGTTAACATTTGGGCCAAGTCTTTCACCTCTAATCTTTTCCTTTTCTGAAGCTATCACTGTTTTCTGCTTTCCCACACCAGGTAAGCTAAGGACCATCCACCCTGGGGCCTCTGATCTCAGGTCCTCTGAGATGATACTCATTGGCTTCTTCCTCCGTCTTCTCCTCCCTCTTTGACTCTCCTTTCACACTGATCTATTCCAGGAACACGTCTCTGTACCCCTTGATCTCTGTCTGGCTTCTCTTGGTTCACTTCTGTCATCCCTTTGCTTATACACATGGCTCCCAGATTCCAGTGCTTGCTTCGGTGAAGGGCCTTTCGCAGATGCGAACCTGGTGGCACCACCTTTTGGCCTCACGCCTACTGAGCGCATTTTCAAGTATGCTTTCCGCCACGACCTCAAAGCCGGTATGCTTCAAACTAAACCCAATATCTTCCTTTCATACCAGCTCTAGCTTCCTGTCTCATTCATTCTTTCTGCTAAACCTAGTTTCACCTACATTTGAAAATTAAGATGTTTAATTTTTAAAATTTCCATTTTTATTTCCTCTTCTCTTTGCCCTCCCTGTGTCCAGAACCCTCTCTCTCATCAATACCTGCCCCGCTCAAGTCTTGCTCCAGTGATAGCTCTTTCTTCCATTTATTCAATACATGCTGCTTAGCCAGTTCTTCTTCCTACTGGCCAGCCAGGCTCAAGTCCTGTGGTGCTTCACAGCACTGTAGCACCGATGCCAGCTTCTCCCTGAATCTTTTCATTTGGGAGGTTGCCACGAATGGACGGCACAGACTCTGGATAAAAAAGTCTGCCTCTGCCATCAAGTGAACCCTTGGGGGAGGGAACAACCCTCAGTACATTAGAGCTCCTGATGTACTCCAGGACAAGTAATTTTACTTGCACTTTTCATAATATCATAATATAGTGGTCCCTCACTTATTGTGGAGGTTATATTCCAGATACCCCCATGAAAAGTGAAAATGAGGAAGGTAGTGATGTTGTATTTATTTTAGTATATATATATATATATATATATATATATATATATATATATATATGCTTTATAAACCCTTCCTGTACTCTCATAAGCCTTTCCCATACCTTTTAAAAATGATTCTAATGTTTTTAATCTTTTTCTAAACACATAAGCCCGTGTAATTTTAACAACATACATATATCATACACTACTGCAAAATCCTGTGATATAGCAAAAAACTCAATGATAAATAAAATACAGCGAGTCCACAAAAGTCCAACCACGAAATAGAGAGTGGGATTACTGTACCTCCTACTACTCTTTTGGTATCACCTGAATTTTTTTTGTATCTAGCTTCACTAGTACATGTATTCTCTCTTTAAAATTAATTTATTAAGCAAAAGCAATTTGGATATTTAAAAACACCATAAATGCTGTTTGGAAAGTTGGAACACATCCAGATGTGTGGTGTCAGTGGACAAGCACGTGGTCAGATGTGAACTCATAGCTATCAGTGCCTTTCTTCCTACCTACCCAGACCCCAACCACCAAGGTCTACCTCCCTGCCCACCACTGCAATAGGAGTGCTGAGTGTGTGCTCGCTCAGCTATACTTCACTTTCCACTTTCCCTTGAAGTTCATTGAGATTACATGACTCACTCATTTCTGACACAAGATGAGGCCAAGTGATGGTGCTGACTCCCACAACCCTCTTCTCCATAGAGACTCTGCCATGTTCTTTCCTTTTGGGCTGATTGTGGCAACCTAGCAGCGTGCTCTTGCAAGGCACGTGTTGAAGACGACAAGGTTGCTATGAGCCAGAGGGCACGGATGACTTTGCAGAACAGAATTCCACTGCCTGGTAACTTCTGCCCTGGGCACTTATGTGATAGTAAATGTAAGCCTTGCTTTTTTAAGTTACTGAAATTTGAAAGCCTGTTTGTCATGGTTGGTTAGCCCACATTACCCAATACGTTACTCCCTCCCCATTATAGGGGGAAATTCTGAGATACCGTCTCCCAAATGTGTCCCCTCCTCATATCCAGATCCTTTGAGTGATCAAAAAGAGATCCCCCTGCCATCGTTATGTTTTATAATGTGGGGCAAATTGATCTTACAGTAGAGAGATTCACCTGAGTTATGTCGATAGGTTCAGCACGGCCAGACAAGCTCTTAAAACCTAAGGTGGGGGAGCAGTGAGATAGCTCAGCGGACGAAGCATCTGCTTAGGCAAGTTCAGGGACTGGGGTTGGTACACCAGACCACAGGCCCTGCTGGCTCTGTTCCCTGGGCACACCGAGCCAACCACCAAGATGGCATGGTGGCACATTCCTGTAATCCCAGAGCTGGGGAGGCTGAAAACAGGAGGATCACTATGAGTCTGAACTACATAGTGAGATCTGTACCAAATACATTTAAAAAACAAAAACAAAAACAAAAAAAACTGTGAGACAAGGAAGTCAGAAAGATACAGCCGAGAGTCTCATCCTGCCATTGTTTGTTTGAAGATTCTAGTTACAGGAGCCAGGATGTAGCATCCTCCAGCAGCAGAGTGTGGGGCCTTAGATTAAATAGATTCTATTGAAAACCTCAAAGAGTTTGGAATGAAATCCTTCTTCTGAATTGCCAGACAAGTGCTCAGCTTGGCCAACAGTTTAACTTCTGCCTTGTGAAACACTGAACAGAGATTCCAGCTAATTTCACTTGGAGTTTTGACCTTCATAGTGGTGAAACAATGAATGGGTATTGGTTTAAACCTCTAAGTTTGTGTCAGTGTCCTATACAACAGCAGAAAATAGGGGCCGGTGAGATGGCTCAGTGGAATAAGCACTTCCCTGGCAAGTGCAAAGGTCTGAGTTCAATCCCCGGTTCCACCAAAAACAAAAAACAAAAAACAAAAAAACAAAAAAACAACAGCAGAAAATAAAGACAGACCTGTATGAGGCCAGGGCTCTCATTTTTTCACCTCTACTCCCTCGGAGGTCTTTGAATACTACTGCCTGGCACGTGAGAGCTTGTGATGGTTTTATTGAATGGGCAGTTGAATTAGTGTGGCTGGTGAGTGACAGTCCTCTAGCTAATCAGAAGTCTGTAAACATGTTGGGGGGTTGGGACTAAAGGGACAAATTCTATTTGGGCTTTGTAGGCCTCTATCACAACTATTAAATTCTCACAACAGCACAAAAGTAGTCAGAGTTGCATTGTAAGCACATGGGCATGGCTGTATCCCAATAGAACTTTACTTTTAAACAGAGAGTCAGATATGGCTTGCAGGCTGGAGTGTGCTGCCTGTTGGTTGCTCACCCCTTGTAGATCGTTGGAAGTCTCTAACCCAGGGTCCTGGGTCTTGCCATTTGAGCATGTGCTAGAGACCCACATGAGTTACAAAAAAGTTTGTAGACAGAAAACTATGAGCAATATTTGGTCAGATTTGAGAGCCACTTTAGGTCACTCCAGAATCTAAGAGCTTCTTGGTATTACGAGAGATGAATTCCATATGAAAGATCTCATATCTTTCTTTAGTTTTGAACAACTCCTCCACCACCATGCTCTTACCAGGCTGCCTCTTTTTCAGGAGGTGGACCTGGCTCCACGACCTGGCAGAAGGACTTAGCCTGCAGCAATCTGCAGGGTGGGAGGTCTGTGAAGCCAGTTTTGAGCTGAACCCCAGCCCCAGGCTCAGGCCTGAGTGAATGTCCCCAGCCAGCCCCTGGCAGAACGGGTACATTGCCTGCCTGCCCATCCTTCATGAATTTTTATTAAACAAAACTGTAAGCAGATTGATTTTGTCCTCTTTTATTGCATTTTTATTTAATTCCCTTCCATGGTGGAGGCTCCATCATGTTACCGCAGAGTAAATCACTCCGAGGCATTAGGCCAGAACCGTGGAGAAGGGCAGGATCTCACTTCCCAAGAGCACATTTACTGCATAAGAACCTTTATTAGCGCAGTCATTGATTTTTTTTTTTTTCAGGTCATAGCCCCTTCACCATTCTCTAAATAAGAAAGAATCGCAAAGTTATAGTGGAAGAGGGCAGGGTCCTGGGGTGTTGGCTTGTGTCCAAGTCTGACAGCATCTGTACCATCCACCGTCATGACTCAGCGCCTCCTAGGTGTTGAGTCCGCTCATTGAAAAGCTGGGAAATAATAGTTTGGGTGGAATGAAGGACAAAGTAGTTTAATCTAAGTTTTTAAAAGCGAGGACCAGCCATGGGACAGCCTCAGAATTTTGTGCACAAAGTGAGGCCCGTGATATTGTAATTCAAATCTTTTCCTGTTTTGGTAGCTTCCGTTTTATAGCTCATTTTTGTTTGTTTGTTTTGCAGCACCAGGGATCAAACTCAGGACACTTATGCCACTGAGCTATTTCCCCAGCCCTTTGTTTTATAGTTCAGATAAAGGATGTTGGGATTTTATTCTCAGGAACTAGAGGGCCATTGAAGTTTCCAGAGCAAAGCTCTACCTGGACACTGTATCTATACAGAGAGGTTTATCTGGGAGAAGCATGTACGCCGAATTTGAGAAGTCCTGGGTTGGGGCTGGCCATTAGGAGCCAGACCATCAGTTCAGAGGGGCCTGCCCTGTCCTAGTCACAAAGCCACAAGAATCTAAAGCAAAGTAAGAAAGTGGGAGAAATAACAAGAGGGGCATGGATGAAAGAACGGAGCAGCTGGAGGTGGCTCTTAAGTATTTTGTCTACTACAAGAGGGAAACTAAAGGTGAAAAGCACTTTTGAGGAAAAGAAAGGAGGGCCGAGTTTTGATTTGCTTAATTAAAAAGTAGAAAAATACCAATGCATTTATCATTGCAAGTGCAATGAGGATGAAGTGCAGACAGTTTTGAAGGTGGAGGCTGTAAGAAAGAAAGTAAGAATCGTCTTTAACCCCACTACCACAGTTTACCCTTGAAGTTACATTTTAAAATAAATAATTTCCTTTTAGGTAGATAAATAGATGGATCATTATCCTAAGTGGTCTTCAAAATGTGATTTTAATAGCTGCTATTAATATTGGTGTATTACCACATAGGGATACCAAAATTGATTCTACTGTCCACCTATTTTTGGTATTTAATGTGATTTATCGTTTCTCTAGACTACAAATAATGCTGCGGTGAACATCTTGCTCTATGAATCTTTGTCTGCATCTCTGATAAATTTCTTAAGGAAAATTATTGAGTTAAAGGTGACAATTTTTTAAGGTCCTTAATTCATATTGTCAAATGCTCGCTAGACACTGACACGGTATATGTGACTGTTCGTTTCGCAGCACGTTCATCAACACCAGGGTTATTTTTATTTTTTAAGCCTTTGCCAGTTTCATAATAAAAAGCCGGATAATTTCAATATTTCTTAAATAATTCACTTTAATTACTGCTGCCTTAATAGTAATATTTTTTTATTTCTTCTCTCTTGAATACTGGATCTTTCCTTGTATTCCTACTCCACACAATCTATTTTTTTATGTATTAGTCAGTAACAACTTTTTATAGTGGGGCTATAAAGCATTGCCTACAACACACAATCGGGTTTTCTCCATTTCGTATTTATCTTTCTGAATTTTGTATATTTTTGACAAGTAGGAGTTTTGAAACTTTATGTTATGGCTAACAATCTTCTTGGTCTTTTCTTTTGTCATGTTCTGAAAGTACTTCCCGGTGTGGGATGGTGTAGGTAATTGACCTATGGTCTCTCAATTTTTTTTTTTTTTTTTGTGATTCTATTTCGTTTATCTCCTTATCTGAGGCATCAGTCTATGGTGATCATGAAGACAAACTGTGGAGTGAGATAGACTTGGGTTTCAATACTGATTCTCCCACTTAGCAGCTGTGTGACTTTAGATAGGTTGCTTAACTCCTCTGAAGCTCAGCTTTCAAAACTGAGATTGGACTGGGCATCACAGAGAACAGCTCTAGCTAAATGTCCAGCACGTTCCTTGGCTGATAGCAGGCCTGCAGTATTCAGTGCTGTCCTATCGTCCCTCTGCGAAGTGTGCGTGGTTCTGGTCTCCAGGAGGGTAGAGGCTGTATCCTACTCATTCCCATATTGCCTGTCTACCTGAGGATGTGCCTTAAGTAAATTCTTGGGCAATATTTCATGGGTGAATGAGATGAAATTAACCAACTGCCTTTTTGTAAGTTGTTAAGGCACGAAGTGAAGGTGTCACCTGTGCATTCATTTTAAGAAGCTGAATTCATTGAGAGATAGTGGAATATTTGTCTAGAGGAGAAAGAAAACACCAGCAAAAACAAGTGAGCATTGTTCTTTCATTAGCTACTGCTCAGGGCTGTGAGTCTGGTCAATAACATTTGATCTCTGACCTCTGACCCTGATTCAGTCATACAGGCCATTGTCCTATTCTCTTGAGCTCGTACATAGATTTTAGGAGCTGATAGATCCCCCGAGGTCATCTGGTTGACTCAACTTTCAGGGTTTGTGCTTCAGTGGCCAAATATTTTTTTTAAAAAAGAATGTGATCCTGAAGGCCCAGCGTATGAAAAATAGACCAAAGTGGGAGTGCTGTGACTGACAGGCAGAGGGGAGGGATCAAACTCTCTCTGTTGGGGGCTTTGCAAATGCTGTACTTTTTGATTGGCACGCAACTCCACCCTCCCCTGTCCCTTACCTCATGTATTACTTTTCCTTCAGGTTTGCTTTAAAGGATGTCTCCTCCAGGAAGCCTTCCCTGACCTTCCTTTGACTAGGTTGCTTTTCCCTTCTGAATACTCAAAGCCCAAGATTCCTTTACGTGTAGCACACACTCCATACATTTACATCTGTTAGTATTCATGTCATCTTGTTAGACTACGAGCCCGAGAGGCAAGCTTATAATGAGTTCGTCCAGTATTAGGACGCTAGCACCCATCTTTACTGATTGCTATTCAGGAGGCATTAATAAAACATACCTAACGAGTGATACCTAACAAGTGAATCTGAGCCAGTCTCTTCCTTTTCCAGACAGAACAAATATGTACTCTGTCCCCCTGTGGGAGGTACATAAGTACCCACAGGACACCTGGGAAAGAGACAGGTATGTTCCCCACCCTCTAGGAGGGTGCACTGTTCAGGGCCTCAGGTGATATAGGGATCATTCCTCTTGATGGTGATAAAACCAATTTATGCATTGGAGCTCTGTGATTTTTTACTAGAAGATAAAGTTCCCTTATTGCAAAGTTACTGGCAGGCCTCTGGGACAGCGCCTTTGGTTGGTGATGCAGTCAGCAGTTAGCAGTGCTTCTCGAGTCTTGTCTCATGAGTCACGCTTCGTGGGGGAGCAAGGCCCAGCCATCTTGACAGAACAGCAGTCTCCTCCCCTCCTATGGAGTTAGGCAGTGAGTCAGGCCTCCTAAAGCTGCCAATTTGTGTACCTCCCTGGGTTTCATCTTCTACAGATTCTGTGAGAGACCACTAGAACTAAGTACCACTGTCAGTTGTTACAGGCCCCTTCTCTACAGTGGGTACACTGACAATCCCTTCTGTAACTCTCCAGGACATTTGGGGGAGAGCCCCCTTGCCTCCCTCCTGCCATGACCTAGGAAGCCACACCCATCCGGGTCGTGGCTGTTCCTTCTTTTGCTCGCATTGTTCCACATCCTCTCTGTTGCAGAGGTCAGACTCAGGTCCTAACTGAATTATTCCCAAATGCCAATAAGGGAGGCTTTAACTGATGTCTCGTCTTCAAGTGCTGTGTGACTTAGAGCCCAAGGGTCTGCTGACAAGGGTGGAGACAACTCTTTCTCCCCTGAGCTCTCTTTCCAGCCATTTGCTTTGCAAGTTGCCAGGCTGATGTGTGTCTTGGCCAGCTCTGCTGCCAGCTCTGGCTGGGCCACCTTGGGATCTACTCCTATAGGTTGCTAAGGATGGGGAACCTGGGCAGACAGTTCCCAGTCCTACCTTTTTTATTATGCCAGGCTGCCAGTGCCAGCTGGGGAGGCCCCCTCCTGCCTCTGCTTGTTTCCCTTGATTGTTATGTAATGTTCAGCAGCAGGAGGTAAATTCCTCTCCAATTTCCAGGCCCGTTACAGCGCATGAACCCCACCACGGGGAGCCGCAGTGATTGAGCTCAGCAGCCAGGTCCCATGCTGAGTGTCATAAATCAGGCCCATTACAAGTTCGTTCTGGCAGATGCCGCGGCCGACAACCTGCCCACTCCCATTGCCTGAGACCCAGCCACCTCTGAACACAGAAAAACCAGGGCTGGCTTTTTAACTGGGGCTGTGGGAGGGGAAATTCTTCAGGATGTCTGGCTGGGGCATGCCGAGTAAAATCAGAGTGTGCTCACTGGCTACCTGGATTTCTTGGTGTGGCGGCCTTTCACCTACTCCACCATATCCACACAAGAAGGTCTAGGGCACTTGTTAAAAATACGTTCTTGGGTATCAGAGATACAGATGCACTCAGTCTACACCAGGGTATGGGAATCAGCATTTTGTGAGTTCCCAGGTGATTCAAATGCAGGTGGCTCCTGGACCACCCTTTGAGAAGTGCTGCCTTGAGACCAGCTGTACTCCTAAAGCAATGCCTGTAAAATGAATGACTATAAATTGAATCCTTCTTTTCCATTTCCTTCTATCATTTTGCTGAAGATGTGTTTCCCTGGGGAAGAAGATGTAGGCTTCAAAAATCAATGGCAATCACACTGAAGAATGTAGCAAATCTTTGACTATGGCATATTTAAAGGGCAATAATAATGCTAATAATTGAAGTGGGGGAATCACCTAGGAGGATGTTCTGCGGATATTTAATGTTCTGTAGGGAAAGTGCTGTTCTCGTGGGCTTAAGCTGTGGGACAGTGGCAACAAGGGGGCCACCGCCATCCAGGCCTTGCAGGTACTGCCAGGTGAGTTTTACCTGCTCCCATTTGCATTCCCAAACCCGAGTTTGGATGACAAATGGTTACTCTCAATAAGCCACAGGGATTCTCACCTTGAGACCTCCAATTTTCTTCCAAAGAGATCTGCCTTGTGAGTGTCTCTGAAGGAGTCTATCAAACTGATTCCAATTCTGATTTTTATACTAAATTTACCCTGGTGATCAGAAAAGCAAAGGTAGAGAGAACTAGGGATTCATGGCAAATCTTCTCTTCCTGGCTACCACCTTAGGTGTCTGAGATAAGATTGCATTCTCCTCTCAAATGTTAAATAAAATATTCCATAATAATAAATTCTCGTCCTCCAGAGAAAGTAGTGAAAGAGGAGCTGAAGATCCTAGAGTTACGCAGAGCTAGATTTGATTTTGGCTCTGCTTTCTAATAGACATGCGATTTTAAACAATTGAACCACGTGGAGCTTTCTTTTCAGCTGTAAGAAAGAGTGCAGAATTTCCATCCTCCAGAGGGTTTGAGATAATGCTTATAAAGAGTGAATGCTTAATAAGTAGGGAATACATGGTGACTGTTAATATAATCATGATTGTGACAACTAAAAAGTGACATTTCATATTTTAAAAATTCCAGGGGTCAGTGAGATAGCTCAGCAGACTCAAGTGCCTGCTTTCGCAAGCTTAGGCAAGCACAGGGCCCGCAGTTTGATCTCCAGCAGTACATGCTGTGTCAGTCCCACTCCAAGGGCAGGCTGAGCTGGCCACAGAGTCAAGGCATGGTGGGGCACATCAGTAATCCCAGCACTGGGGAGGCTGAGACAGGCCACTGTGATTCTAAGCAGTCGAGACCCTGTAACAACCAAATACATTATAAAACCATAAAAACAAAACCCCAAAACCACCACCAACAACAACGAAAAGAGCAAAATACCTGTTTTCTAACATCTTACTTTGTTTTATCATTTTCTTTTCCTTGAACATTTCAGTGTAAAGGCTAAACTAAAAGTCTTTAAAATGCAAAGAGAAGATTCAATTTAGATTAAAGACGCCCAAAGAGCAGACATGGGAAACCCAATGTCTACTGAAATGACTTGACATTTCCAAGAGAATCAAGGAACAGGGAAATTTATTCAAAGATTTGAATATTGCTGGGGAGATTACCAGACCCCTTTGAGAAGTCCTGGATCCAGCAGGTTTTGGAGAAATGCGGCTCTGCAAAGTTGGTCAACTGAAAATGTGAAAGGTAAGAATTCTTGGGATATACCTAGGGTAGTCCCTGCAGTCCTGAGACACTTGAGAGATGTTACAAGTCCCTGTAGGGATATGTGTTCAGAATGCATTTGTACTGGAAGAATTTGGGGTCAGGACAAAGACCTTGCAGTGTGTGGCTCTCTCGACAGAGGCTGTGGCATACGCTTCAGAGCAGAGTACCCATGGGAGGCACTCACAGTTTCAAGTGAGGCCAAGTGTAGCTCGGAGGACACAGCACAGGCCCAGGAACCAGACCAGGGGCCCATGTGCCATCAGCGATGTTTGTTTCCAACTGCCCTTTGGGAAGGAGCAGGAGTGTGGCACCTGGGTAATGATGGAGGTGCAGTCCACAGAGACAGCCTGAAGAGGGATTTGAATTTTGCTTTGACCAAACATGTTAAGTGAGATTTTACTTTCATATTATTTTATATTTTGAACTTTAGAAATCTTTATCACAGTATTGCAATATAACAGAAAGTCTAAAATGCCTTTGTTTAACAACAAGCAAATCATTGAATAAATATTGCCAAAGCCAAATATTGGATTACCATGAAGTCATTAACATGATGGAAGAGACATCATCAAATAAGGACCTGGGAAGAGATTGGCCCAGAGCTCAGAAAGGCAAGAGATTGAATCCCACTAAAACAGCTAAGAGAGCGTGTTAGTTAGCTCAGGATTCCTGAAGAAGCCATAACGAAGCCCTAAGATAGACTCTGGATGTCAGAGCTCAGGTGAATGTTCCTGGCTGGTGACACATATTGACAATGTGGTGGGAAGGTGACGTGCCCTGAGCACATGGCCTTCCATGTTCGGAGCCCTTCCTGATGTCCTCTGATAGGCCTTTTCTTCTGGCTCGTTCCAATTTGTATCCGTCAGCCAGACTTTCATAGCATAAAGCTGAAGTGGAGACTGTGGACCTCGGGAGTTCTGTGAGTCATGCTAGGAAATTATTGAACCTGAAGAAGTAGTGGCAGCTTCCACATTTGGAGCCACGTGGCCAGGTAGAGTGACTTGGGGACCTCTGAATTTGAGGCTGGTGTCTCTGGTGAGGGCCATCTTGTGTGTGTGTGACTATGTCCTCAGCTTGTGAAAGTGATCTAAATGCATGTGGTTATTGTCAGAGCTGCACGGTGATACCCACCTGGATGATCTGATTCTGAGGGCTCGGTGCCCTTGACTGTCTTTGGGCTGTTCTGTACTTAGGTCAGTTGCATTTAATTGGTAGCAACACAAATGGAACTTGTCCACAGGCATGGGGTGGCGGAGTGGCATTGTTCCTTTTTCAAAGCCAGGCTTACATTAACTTGAAAATTAATTTCAGTGGAAGTTGAATCAACTATAAGCATATAGCATTTTTGAGTTCTCATTTAAATCCACTGTAGTATCTTCCGGGTGCCCTAGTTAATGAATGTATTAATTAAAACCTTCAGCACATTTGCATTTTGTATTTGTGCAAATCATAATCATATTGTCTTTTAAAATGACTCTTTAATAATATGTTATAGTTCAATAAAAACTTTAAAGAACACATCTTCTAGGCCTCCTGTGAGCCCTAATGATTCGTCACCTGTTGGATTAGGATTATAGGGATCGGAATCTTGACCTATGTCCCCAGTGATTCTGATGCTACCACTTAAGGCATGGTAATTGGGACTTTTTATCCTAGGTATTTGCTATATCCTCAGAGTTTTCACATGCCAGGATTTGAAAGAATATTTGAGCCTAACGGTTATCATTTGACACCATTTCTGTTCTTCCTGTCTGGGATTTTCATTCATGAAGAAGTTTCTGTCTGGGATTTGCTTCCTAGCAAAGTAAGAACTGGATTGCCTTCTAGTCCAGACTATTTTCCTTTGGCCATTCTGGGGTCCTTCGGAGGAGATGAAGGGCCACAACGTAAGACAGTAGCAGAAGCTAAATAGCCCATATTTGCTTTTGTGGGATATTTTGATTAAGCTGCAGCCTCCGTTTCACAACAAAATTAGTATGCTTTTTGCCTTCTTTCCTTCAGTTCCTAATGCAAACAGCAGTCCTCAGAAAAGCAACATTTATTAAATCAGAAGGATTACAATATCAATGGGAAGTTATCATGCAATAACCTTCTATTGATTTGTGTATTGCCAGTAATGAAATCAACTGGAATATTATTTATTAAACATATTGATTAGCAAAAAATAATTTGCAGGGATGGAAGCCTGACTCTGCAGGGTATCCCACTGAGCTCTCTGTGGGTAGATATTACTTTCCTCTTGTTGGGGGAAGCGCCAGCACGAATGTCTGCCTAAGCAGAGAACTAACCCCAAGATGCAGCATCTTCAGAGGCTTTCTGTACAACCTGCCTGGGACACGCTGCTCCTATTTTTACATTAAGCACTGAATGAACTGTTGACTAGGTTGAGTGTCTTCTCACTCTTGCTTATATCAGGGAGAGAGAGGGAATAGATTAGGGACCTGGGTGATGACTAGACAATAGGGAAAAGTACAAGAAAAATACCCAATTTCTTGGCTTACGTTTCCCCAAATCAGTCACTGGGAGAGGTGTAGGTGGTTCGTCTGGGAGGCGATCTCAGGAATATGGCAAGTGGGAAGGAGATGGAACAAGATGACTGTTATCATTGTGTTCTTGTATATGACTGGAAGGGCAGATGATTACATTCAGCATCTGGGGTTTAGTTTTGCTGGGGACCCCTGAGAGTGTGTCAGATATACTCAGAATTATTCACCAATGGGAAAGGAGCTAGAGCCTTTACTACTGTCTCCTACCTCTCACTGGAAGAGGGCTGAACCTGTAATAACTGTAGCATCTCTGATATTCACGGACTGTCTCACATGATAGCTTAGCACTTTCAGGTGGGCCAGTAAGGGCCTTCTTGGGGGATGATCTCTAGGGGTGCAGAGAGGATGTGAGAAGGTCCTGAGCAATGCTACAGCTGTGCCACACATCAGGCTCTTGGACTTTGACTTTCAATTCCTGCATCATAGTGTCCCCTGAAGCCTTAAGTCTATTCTCTCTCTAGACCAGGACCTGCAATTTTCACAGAAAAACCCAGAGCAGCAGTAATGACAAAATCACATATCTGATTGCTCACTGAATGAATTTTTGCCTCATTAATCCTTTAACGCAGCCTTCTATTGGAAGTAATTATTATTATTACTATTTTTTAAAGATAGATTTATCTATCTATCTATCTATCTATCTATCTATCTATCTATCTATCTATCTATTTATTGGGTAGAAGGTCTTGCTATGCAGCTTAGACCCTCCTGCTTCAGCCTCCTCAGCACTGGGATTCAGGTATGTGCCATCAAACTTGGGTTCAGTATCCAGCACAGCATGGGGCTGGCATGTCATGAGTACTGGTGATCAAACCCAGGTCCTTGTGCTTGCCAGCCAGGTGCTTAGTCTTCTGAGCTATCTCCCCAACCCATGCAAGTAATTATTTTCCCTACTTTGTATATGAGGAAACAAAGAATATGGGAACACTCAGTGTAGGAAATGAGAGATCATGACTTCATCCCTATATGTTTGAAGAATTAACTATGAAGAATATAATTCAGTTTTCATCAGAATAGCCCTGAGCCTGACATCTGGGAAGTATCTCAGGTTCACTTGTATTGCTTTATTTATTTTGTTGGTAGCAGGGATTGAACTCAGGAGCTTGCGCTTGCCAGGCAGGCATGTAAACCACTAAGCTATCTCCTCAGCCTTCTACTGCTTTAATAACTTCGAATAAGAAATTTAACTTCTCTGATCCTGTTTTTGCTTCTGTTATGAACAATAATCCCTGTCCTATGGGCACTTTCATGCAACTTGGTTATTATATAGGGATTGTATGTAAACTTTTCATATATATATATATATATATATATATATATATATATATATATATATATATATATATATGATAAACACATCTCATCATTACTCATCCCTGTACCTTAAAACGATGGCTCCTGTACTGTGCCTGACTTGTTTACTTTCATTTAATCTCTTGTTCTTTTCTGTAGCACATGGGGATTCATACCTGCTGGCTGCAAATCTCTTTGAGCTGGATTTAAAAGCCAACAGGTGGCCCTGATGGGAAAGTGGGTTGAGGAAGCCAGGGGTCTGGGAACCCTTCTCCCTTCCAGCAGGCAGTCTGGGCCTCCACGGTGTCTCCTGTTTCTACGGGACATTTTCTATCCAATAACGGTGGCCTAGTAACTGTATCTTATGCTTTGGTCCCTTGAGGTGGTGGTAGATTTCCATTGACCATCTTTGGGTCACTTTGCTGGTTCATTTCCTGATCTTTTTATCATCAATATAACCTCTTTTCTTGACTATATTTTCTGTGCTTTAAATACTAAGTGAGTTTGTTTTCTTGCTTAGACCCTGACTGATAGAAATGTCTTTGATACAATAATGTTTTTTCTAGCTCTGAAATAGTTTCATGGTTCTACCTTACATCCTGTGTTAGACACTCAAACTCTTAGCAGGGTGTGGATGAGGGAAAAGGGATGACAGTGACGGAGGAAGGAAAGATTCCTAACTATTGAGCACCAGCTACATACTCTCTACTTTTTATACCTCATTGCAGGCATCTGTTTCATCTTTAGGATATAAAACAATAAAACTAGAATTACTATTTCCACTTTACATATGAAAAGTGAGGCGCTCAAGAAAAGTTAAAGGGCTGTGTTAGCTCCTGGGTGTTGTTAGAAGTGGTGTAGAAGGGACTTCAGTGAGATCTGTCGAAGTTCAAAGACATCTGTGCTACCTCTCAAAGCAGGGAGGTCCTCCTTTCCATCTTCATTCACAGATCTTTAAAATTCATGAGTCTTTGGTCAGCTCAAGCACAATAGCTGATGACTAATGAGATATACTAAAAAAATTTCTGTCACCTTCCTAGCTGACCTTGGGGTGAGGAAGAAAGCAGGAAAGTTTCTGCAAGTATAGGGGGCACTGAAAGGTCAGTGTTATAGTCCAAAATCTCGTCGTAGTCTCCAAGGCCAGATAATATTCTTTTTTGAAAATTGTAGTTATTTAGAAGCATTCAGAATGTCAACAAAACAGTTGCAACTTTTTCTGCAATTACAGAGTGGTATTCAGTGAACAGAACAACAGTTATTTCGTATAAGCTGCATCAGAGACAGCTGAAGATGACAAACTACCATCCCCATATATAACTAATTGTTGCTGTGCACCAACAAGAACCTGCTTCAAATTTCCACACTGATTTACAACCCCCATACTGTACCAGGCAAGGTTAGTGGCTGTTGAAAATACCACCAGGACAGGGCTATCTAAAGACACATTCGGGGCTGGGGAGACGGCCTGAGTTCAATCCCTAGTTCTGAAAAAAAAAAAAAAAAAAAAAAAAAAAAAAAAAAAAAAAAAAAAAAAAAAAAAAAAAAAAAAAAAAAAAAAAAAAAAAAAAAAAAAAAAAAAAGACACATTTGGTCATGTGTTAATGATACAAAACAAAAAGACACTGTATAGTTTAAAAGCAAGTCTTACACAGCCCTACATTTCAATTTTTTCCTTCAAAAGGAATGAGTTGTATACAGGGAGGTTAAATGCTTCATAGACAAGAAAACTGTGCTAGAATGAACGTATTCATCCTCCTCCTCCTTTCATCTTCCTCATCCTCTTCATCTTCTTCTCCTCCTTTATCCTCCTCTTCACCCGCCTCCTCCTCTTCCTTGTTTTTCTTGCTTTTTTCAGCCTCGATGACGCCCTTTTTTGCTGCATCAGGTTTTCCTCTAACCTGGTAGGCAGTGACGTCCCTTTCGTACTCTTTCTTCAGCTCAGCAGCCTTCTTCTCGTAGGGCTGCTTGTCATGTGCTGCAGCATTATGCCACATTTCTCCCAGTTTCTTTGCGACATCCCCAGTGGAGAGGCCAGGGTGTTCTCCTTTAATTTTTGGGCGATACTCAGAACAGAACAAGAGGAAGGCCGAAGGAGGCCTCCTGGGCACACTGGGATCCCTGAACTTTATTGTTTCTCCTTTAGGAGGAACATGCATTTTCATTTCTCTTTTATAGCAAGCCTTGTTCATTTTTGCCATGTCTTCAAGTTTTCCTTTTTCTTTTCTTTTCTTTTTTTTTTTTTTGCGGAACCAGGGATTGAACTCTGACCCCTGCACTTGCCAGGGCAGCGCTTATTCTACTGAGCCATCGCCCCACCCCACCTTTTTCTTTAGCAGACATGATCTTCCACCTCTTTGAGCACTCAGAAAACTCTGAGAAGTTAATGGAAGCATCTGGGTGCTGCTTCTTGTGCTCCTCTTGGCAAGTTTGCACAAAGAATGCATAGGATGACCTCTTGCCTCTTGGCATCTTAGGATCTCCTTTGCCCGTGTTTTCTTGCTTTCCTCAGCGAGGTACAGAGTTACCCAGTGCCCATCCAGCTCTCACTTGCCCTGGCACTGTCTCTATGCAGCTCAATGTACAGTGATGGCTGTGAGGCCCAGGCCAGACTGTATTCTAAAGTAAAAAACTCTATTTGGTATACTGCGATTTGACACCATTGTAGTCAGACGACTCCCACGTAATCTCGTGGACAGCAATTATTGTCTGGGAAACACTACTCCCTAGAGGGCTGTAGCGTGAGAGAGGTAGACTGTGGGTGTCTAGGGTAGTGAATGGAGTGTGGTGGTCATAGGACACATGTCAAACCAGAAGGGAGGGTCCTTGTTCTTCCTCTTGAATATGAATCGGCATTTAGTGATTTATAACTAGCAAGCAGCATCCTGCAGAGGTGAAGCTCTATAACTTTGGTTCCAATTTGCCTCCTCTGAACTCTGAGTTTTGAAAGACCATAAGCAAGAATTATGGTCTAGTTGATGCCAGTCAGCACTGAGAAGGGAGGGGAGTGCAACATGCTTTGTCTGGTAGAAAGAGCTATGTGAGGCAGAGGACACTCAAACCCACGGATTAATTTGCCTGGGTTTAAACACTGTCCCTAGGGCCGGCGGTATAGCTCAGCGGACTAAGCGCTTGCTTAGGTAAGCGTAGGAACGAGTGTTCGATCCTTGGTTCCCCTAGCTGCGCCGGCCCCGCCTTCGGGTGCGCTGCGCCGGCAATGCAATCCGGGCGCGGTGGCGCGCGCCTGTCATCCCAGCACATGGGAGGCAAAAAGCAGGAAGATCACTATGAACGTGGGCTGCATGCATAGTGAGACCCTGCACCAAAAAAATAGAAAAAGACAAAAAAAAATAAAATAAATAAAATAAAATAAACACTGTCCCTACCACTGGTGTCACTGAATGAGGCTCTTTACCTTGCTCAGCTCCACTTACACAGTATACAAAATAGGCATGATATGAACCCTGCATCCCGCGGTTGCTGAGAGAATGGAACGAAGTGTTCTGTGTAAACGACTTTTTTTTGGCAGAACTGGGGATTGAACTCAGGCTCTTGAGATTGCCAGGGAAGCACTTATTCCACTGAGCCATCTCCCTGGCCCCTCTGTGTAAAGGATTTGGCATACTGTCCTGCATGCGTCTGTGCTCAAGCCATGTTGATGACCACCAATTTTGTCACCACTTTTCATACTTGAGGAGAGAACTGGGATCCTTCCAAGATGCCTGTATTCTGTTATATTATGAGGGGCAGAGGTGATTTTTGGACCTACAGGTCTGTCTTCAGGTGCCATTTCACCACAATGTTTTAAACTCGGATTGGAGACATTAATAATGGGGTGTTAAACACAGTGTTCTCAGGTGGTTAAACCAAAGGCAAGCTAAGCTCTTGGTCACCCTCTGAGTTAAAATACATTCACATTTACAAAATTAAACAACTTGATAGAACGTTGATGGGTTTACCACCTTCCTTTTGGCTGGAGTTGCACTTTAATTAAGAATAGGTGTGATGTGTGTGTATATGAGTGTGTGAGACTGGAGAGGAAAGAGGGGCTTTTCAGTTTGTAAGACACATTTGTATGACTTGCCTGTGTGCTTTGTGTGTATGCACACGTGTGTATATTTGCATTGTGTGTGTGTGCGTGCGCATGTGTGTAGGTCATTTCTAAAAAGGCAGGAGCCACACACTTAGCATAGTCACTAGCGTTGAGCAAGCACCCAATGTTTACTAAATGAATGAACTAATAAGTGTACAGGTGTGTGTGTGTGTATCCATATAAGTGCATGTGCGAGTGCAGATATTTAGCTTTCTGAGGGTGAGGGCTAAGTGGCTCAGAGAATGTGGGTTAAACCGTGTGCTTTCTTACATCCCCTTGACCTCCAGCTATGTTTCTTCCTCTTTCTGTGAGGCTCCCATACCTGGGACCTGTCCTGCCCAGCAGCCTGGAGCCCACCCCCTACTCGGACCTTTGCTTCTGCATGTCTTCCGGAGGACACAGATGGCAGGAGCAAGGAATCGGAAGCACTCGGCAATGAAGCAGCAATTCACTCTGCAATCCCTTCATATTCATCTCAACAATGCTCGCTCTGATGGGCTCTGCGTGCTGAATGCAGCTTTCAATGTGCAATCCGGCAGGAATTACCATGCTGTGTGGTCCTCATCACGTCCACTTATTGTCAAGTGTTGCTGAGAATTCTCCCACTCGGGATGAGGGAACCACTTGTTTTAGTAACTGATTTCCGAAACCTCCTCAGGGTTAGGGTTTCTGTGAAGCTCCTGGTGATGTATTATTGTTCTGACTGTGTGTTTTGGACCCTTGTGTGCTCTGCTGAAGGATGTAAATTGTCATAATGCGAGGAAATGAGATATAAAAATAACTCTGGGGCAGCAAACGCTGGAGGAGTCGGGGGATTGGCACGGCCTTTGTGGTCCTGCCTTGAGGCTGAGCAGGGAGGCTGGATGGGAAGACCTGAGATGCTCTGGAGGAGGGTCTTGCTGGAATGAGCTGACCAGCTGAGCTACTCAGGGAGGCCCGGGGAGTCCTATTCTCAGCAAGACAGAGAGAACTAGATGTTTACCATGTCCTTCTTCAGAGCTGTCTCAGATCAGCTGGTGAACAGAGCTGTGGGTTTGAGTGCTGCTGGGGTATGGGGTGGGGGAAGCCTCTGACGGTTCAGGTGGCTTCACACTCTCAGAGGCAATGTGCACTCAGGGGCTGAGTCTCACAGGCTCCTGGTTTCCCAGACCTTCAGGTCAGCAAGCTGAAGTTTTGATTGGGAAATGAGAAGCACTGGGGACTGGAGGGTAGAGTCATGGGCACAGACCAGAAAAGTGACTGCTTATACAATATAGTGAGTAACTTAATTACCACGTCACCTTCTGGTAAAGAAGGGTAAAGGACTGTTGGTAAGTGGCTGGGAGCTGTAGAAAGTGAATGTCTGAGCCTCTAAGGCCTCCAACCATATGGATTTGGAGGGAGAATGCTTCAGTCTCTGGAAAGTCCAGGTAAACCGAGGGGATACAAAAAGAAAATTCAGAAATTCGGTAAGGAATCAAGCAGTCATCTCTGGGGCAGTACTTAATTTGCAATTTTTAAAATTTGCACAATGCTAAAAGGGTTCCACACAAGAATTCCATGACTAAACATTGGGTTCATTGAGAAAAAGAGGCTTTTCACCTTTGTGAAAAGGTGTTTTTCAGCTCTGGGCAAGATTTTTAATCTTTCTAAAAGGGATTTTCTTTTTCCAAATACACAAGTATATTTACAAATCAATCCTTAAAAACCTTGCAAAGCACAACACTCATCTTGCCTATATATTCTTCCATTTGCTTTTGATAATAATCATTCAGATTACTTCCATTGCTCAAGCCTTCTATGCGTTAAGACACTAATGTTAAATTAGTGTCTCTAAATGCTGTCTGAACATATCAATTTGGATACCCTATAGTCCTTTCCAACATGGAATATCCTGAACTGAACACATAATCCTTTCCCTTTAGATCTCCTCTACCTACACTCCCTATGTCATGGAATGGCACAACTGTGCCAACTCACATTGGCCATACAGATCTTGGCAAGCCTCTCACCCCAGCACAGACCCCTGAACATTCTCTCCTAAAGCCCTGGCCCTTCCTGTCTTTCTGATACTGTAACCTAAGCTGCTCTGCCATCCTCTTTACTTAGGAAAGCCAGCAATTTCCTTTCATCTCCCAGCTATTTATTTGCTTTCCCTCTAGCCATCCTCAGTGAACAGGCAGAGCAGTATTTCTTAAAAACAAGGTCAGTCTGATCACTCTCTTGCTAGGATCTACCCAGTGTCTTCTGGGTAAAATGTCTGCTCCTTAATTAAGGAGTTTTGGAAGAACCATTGTGACTTGGCCACTCCATGCTGTTTTGGCCTTGTATCTAATATTTTTTTCCCTTGTTCTCAGTTTTCCACCCACAAGGATTTAATGGGGCTGCTCAACAGCCTCTGTCACAGGGCCTTTGTACATGCTGTCTTGTTCTGCTTGGTCAATACCCATGTGTCCCATGGGACTGAGCTCACACTTCACCCTCTCCAGGAAGGGGTTGCTGACCTTCCAAGCCTGGATTAGAGATTGCTTCATTATACCTCCTGGTCACTTATGCTCAACAAGGACAGAGACAATGTCAGAAAGATGTAGTTGCCCTTTGGACCGTACAGTTGGATCTCAACAATATTTTCAAAGCTGAGAGGGTTATAAGATGATTTGAGGGAGTTTTACAACTTCTACAACCTTATTGGCTGCATTAATATTGGATGAAATGTAGGGGAGGCATGATCTACAACTGAAAGAGATTTCTACTTTAAACTACAATGCTGGTAATTGCTTAGAACCCAGAATATGGTGCAGAGCAACTCTGTGCTTTTCATTCTAACTATTTCATGGTCACTGCGTCTACCTGGATGGGAAAGAGTGTCAGTTTTCTTCCCACTCTTTTCCCTTTCCTCTTCTCCCCTGGAGTAGCCTTCGCCTCTTGTCTTCTGCCCTAGACACTAAATCTGATTCAATTCATGTTACTGGGTAATGGGCAGAAATGTAGAACTTGCTCTTTTGGATTCTGTTGTTTTGAAGGAAAAGGCCCCATCTGTTCTAGCCTTAGAATGAGAGCTATGAGATAGATATACAAAGCCTCTTATTCCTTTTAGTGGCTGTACAGAAAACTCTCTTTGTCCTCTCCTTACAAAAGATCTGTCTTATTTTCTTATCTTTATAAAGGTCAGGGAGCCCACAAGGATTAGTAAAATTAGAAAGAGGAGGAAGGGCTGTGATAATCCTGCTTTCCCATGGAAAGTGGTAAAGACAATGGCAGCAGTAACGACCACCGTATAGCCGAGACACTGGCGTTCCACCTCTCTGCTTTACCTGTGATCAAATTGGTGCCGAGATGTGAATCACCCAAGGACGCATAGTGATAATGCACTAGGGGTAGGACTGGCACATAAGGAACATGTACAGGCCCGTTTGCCACTCCTCAGCAAGAATGTGCCTTGATACCCAACCAAGGCTGATGAGGAAACAAGGTCTGAAAATGTGTTGCAGGACAGTGGCAGAATTACTGCTTGGTAGTGTAATGGGAGCCAGAGACCAAGTCATTATAAACTGCAGAACATGACCGATGACCGGTGGTGATGACGGGAGGGATTTTCTCAATATCCCCCAATCTTCATCCTTAGAAATGATGACCTGACCACAGTGAGTCTTTGGCTCCTTCACTTAAGCATTCCCCTTTCCTTCCTAGACCCACCTGCCAGATTCTTGCCCAGGCTCTGCTCCATTCTAAATGAGACAGGAAGGCCCAGGACTGCAGGCATAGACGCTTGCTGGACTACTCATTAGCATATTAATGCACAGCCTCCCTACTGAAGTGACAGAAAAGTTAGGTCTTATTTAATTGGAAATCTAAAGGACAGCACCTGCCACATCCTACACAGAATTTATGCACGTCAGTCTTGATGAGGTTCAGGAAATGGATGATTCATGATGGGACCTCCTGCCTCCTGGTTTACAACCCATCATTTATGTTGTAAAGTCAACTGGCACATGCAGAAGGTCACACTCAACTAAAATCACTAAATCTCTGGGAGCCTGATTTTCTGTCATAGTGTTCCCAGGTCACAGGCCCCAGGCTCTGGTGGCCACAGGAAGTGACAAAGCCCTGGCAAGGTCAGTGGCCAACTCTTATTCACATCCTGTATTTGGGAGAATGTAGAGCTGGGTTCCTCTTAAGACTGTAAGATTGGGACTTGGAGACTGAAACCCATAACTCTAAGGAAGCTGCCTGACCTTTCCTAGACTTATTTTTCATTATAAAATGCCAGTGATAACAGCATGAACCTCAGAGGGTTATGAAAATTAAAATGATATCCATTAAATATTTAGGATAGGGTCTCATATTTGGTAATACTTGGCCAGTGTTGTGAATTTAGAACTGAGTAGTTAAGGGGTTGATTTTTGAATTGAGATTATTTGCATTCAAATCCTAAATCTGTCATTTAATAGCTATGCCACCAGGGACACACACTTACAGCCTCTCAGTCTAATGATTTCTTAGGCAATCTAGGGATGGTTGCTCACAGTAGATAACACTGTACATAATCCTCAGGACTGTGAGAAGCGTGAGTAGAAGGAGGGTGTGTAAATGTGAGCCCTGCCGTTCTGTCAAGGTTGGCAATTTGGAAGAAGGTTGTGATAATTCTCAACTCGGATGTAGATCTGGTTTGTGCAGTTTGTGCCAATCTCCTTCTATACCTTGTCGCATGAGCTGCAGGCTGGCCTGTTAGCTCTTTCCTTGTGTACTTTATATTTTATTGGCATAATATTGTGTATTTTATATGATGCTTTGATATATGTATGCATTGTGGAATTATTGACACTAGCCACATTTCTCTTCTTTAGGAGCAAAGATTCATCTTCTTTGTTGACAGTTTTCAGAACCACCTACCCTTCTTCCTGTTTTCTTTATTAAGCCCACCCCATTTTTCCTCTTCCAAATTCCTTCCTAGAATCTGTCTTTAGCCCACAAACATATCAACTCTCCCTTGATGGGGGAATTTTATTTTTCTGTACAGTACTTCGAGCTTGAAACATTAAGGTGCTGGAAAACTGTTTTTTTCTGTGGTGGAGGCTCCACTGACATTCATAGTTAGGCTTTGTCCTCCCCTGTGTCAGGATCTTGGGTCTATGGCTTTCTGGGATAAACTGAGACTGTGTTTGTCACCTTCTTTTTCTTGCGACCCTATACTCAACACCCATAGCTTAAGGAAAGAGCTGTTTATTTCAGCTCACATTTCTGAATTTTCAGTCTATATTCAGCAGGATTAAGCACAGAAACAGCTGGACAGAAGGGTCAGAAAAGTGCTCATGTCATAGCAGCCGGGGCATGAGAAGCTGGGAAGGGAGATGGGTGCTGTCAGTGACTGCCTCTTCCCAGCAGGCCCCTCTTCCTAGAGCCGGCCAGCTATGTCACCCCTATGATTCAATAGCCTTCCAGTAACCCCGGTATGAATACAAGAGGCTTTTGGGAGACTTTTTTGATTGGAACCATGACTGAGACCCCTCCTGTGTACCATGGAACTCCCTTTTCCATGATTGATGACACTGGGCAGAACCCTGGGGACAATCTGCTCTGACCACTGGGCTGCCGAACCGCGGCTGAATTAGCAGCGAGCACAAAGCACCCACAGAGTGGCCCTGCTCGGGAAACTTGTGCTGAGTAGAGGAAATGATGAATAGGATGTGAAAATTAGAGGGTATTTTTCTGTCTTCCTTCCTTCTCTTAAAGAGAGCCAATAAGTAATGCGTTTTTTGAGGTAAAACAGATGAAATCAGCATTTTTCTTATCTAAATGTTATTTTCAATCTTAGAAAAAAACTTCATAGGTTGATATAGTTTGGAAAAAATTAGTTGAATTATTTCCAGCAAATTTTCAGTGTTTTCTTTTAAAAGCCTCATAAATTACTTGTGATGCATTTAAATTTTTTTAAAAAAATTAATTAATTTAGTACATGGTCCCTGCACAGCTTGGGTTTGCAATGATCTTCCTGTCTCAGCCTCCCCAGCACTGGGATTATAGGTGTGTACCACCACACCGGGTTTGGTGGCTGGCCAGCGTGGCATGCTATATATGAACCCAGGTCCTTGTGCTTGCCAGGCAGGTGCTTAGACCACTGAGCTCTCGCCTCACGCTGTGATACATTTTATAATCAACCAATTGTAACAGTGGATATGAACAGAGGGCCTTCTCTGTATGGAGTCTTAGGCTTGAATCCTTTGGTCCTCACTATGACCCCAGGATGTGTGTATTTGGATTATGATACTGAGTTAGCTGTCCCAACATACAAAGTGAACTCTTAGCGGTTTCACAAGATAAACTACTATTTCTCACTCTCATTCATTTTGATGGAGAGAGGTGGTCTCCTTTGTAATGGTATTAGATCATCGAGAGCACATGGTTGTCAAGGTCACCCTAGTGAGCAAGGGAGGACATGAGACTTTCACACGATGCCCTTTAGAGCCAGGCCTGCAGGGGTCCGTAACTACTTTCATATCCTGTTAATCAGAACTCAATCTGCGACCCAGTTGAACTGCGAGCTTTCTCAGTGTTATGGGCTGTAGCTGCATTGTCCCCAGCACTGGGCGCCACATGTCATTTCTGTTTTAGAAGCAAGGGGGCAGAGGCTCATCAACTTAAGGGAATTGCTCTGAGTCACAGACAGAGTGAGGAAGTCAGCCGTCGAAGCCAGGTCTCCTGTGCTCCAAGGGTCAGGGAGCTGTTCCTCTGGGTCAAATCTGGTCTGCTGTCTCTCTCTGTAGTTAAGTTTTATTGGAATGCCACCATACTCATTCATTGCCTGTGGTCTATGGTGGCTTTCATGTTACGAAAATCTTGTCACATAATTGTGACAGGCTGCATAGCTCACAAAGTCTAACACATTTACTCTCTGATTTACTGTCTGGTCCTTGGCATAAGAAAAACGTTTCAAACCCTTGATATACATATATATTAATATAATTACCTGAATTTAAATATATGTTGATATATATGTTTATATGAAATATATAATTCATTTTCATCTCTCTGATTTATTTAGCAGGAAACTGGAAGTTGGAGATTCTGACTCCAAGATTCTGAATGGTCCTAAAATGGACCAGATACTCATTTCTGTCTTTTTTTTTTACCCTGACTTCCTTTTAGCGAAGTCGTCATAGGAAAATAGCCTAGAACAGGTCTTACAAACTGTTGACTAGAAAGGCTACCTCAGCCAGAATATTTTCTTTGATTGAAAGACAGAGTATACTTCTGTGTGTGTGCACATGTGTGTGTGTGTGTGTGTGTGCGCAAGCGTGTGGATGTGCCTGGGTGTGTATGTGAGCATGCACACACATGTGATATTCTTCAACTGAATTTGAGTCCTCTAGGCTAGACACCTAATGGCCACTCTTTCCTATTTCCTTGTAAGTGAATGCCTCTCTCATTTATATTTCCTGACTTGCCCCTAAAGGGATTAGATGGTAAAATGATTAGATGTTTAAGCGCTGAGAAGTGGCCCTTGATTCCCCAGAGACAGTTGTTTGTCCAGCATGGCTGGGATGATAGCTTCTTGTACATTTGCTATCCTGGGTGGAATTCCCTAGAAGCAGAACCTGGTAAGGTCTTTCTTGTGTAGATGACCAGCTGAGATTTTCCCAGAGGGGCAGGGGGAGAAACCTCACCAAGATAAGAGTTATCTAGAGACCAGCCTCACTGGAACCTCTGACGAGCCCTGTGCATGGATGGTGTCAAAGGGTTTTCCCATCTTAGGCTGTGGGGGCTGGGCTCTGCATCCCTGTATCTGGTGCACTGTGGGTTGGAGACCTCTCCTGGGTGACGTGGGGAGGAAGTTCTGAGGGATGTGCAGCAATATGGATGCAGTCCATCTGGGACAGAAGCTGTGAGCTGTTGCTACAGGGAGCCTAAAAGGGGCACAGCTTTACTTATTACCTGTGTCTATTGTTCTGCTGGGTAGGTCAGGTTCTGTTCTGGGGCTTTTGTTTTCCCTTTAGCCTGCCTCCATGATTCGAAGCACCTAATGGAGAACTTCCTGTGACACATGTCTTTCAAAGGCCTCCGCAGTCTCCCTTCACCACTGCCCAGAGCAGTCACCCAGCTTAGCTCTGACTCTGTGCCCCTCCCTTTTAATACTCTAGTGCTCCAGGCTCCAGTCCTTTAAGCCATGATGTTGAGATCAATTAATAAACACGTGTAGCCCCCTGCTCTGTACCAAGTACTATGCTGGAGCATGAGGGTATAGTAAGAAGTAAGACCTCCAGACACGGAGTCTTCTATTAGAACACTTTTTATCTTGTGTTTCAGGTGTTTTGAAACTGTAACGTACATAAAAACCATGTGGAGAGAAACTAAGTTTATAAGATCCTCTGCTATGTGCCTGTTGCTAATTTTTAAATTGTCCCCAAATTTAGTAGATTAAGACAACATACATTTCTCGAGCATACTGCAGTTTCCATGAGTCAGAGGATCAGGCCTGGCTTAGCTGAGCCCAGCTAAGCCTTGTGAAAGGCTGTGGTCAAGCTATTGCTGGGGCTGGGGTCGCAGCTCAAGCTTGATTGGAGAATCTGCTTTCAAGCTTCTTGATGGGCTCAATGGCAGGTTTCAGTTCCAGTGCCTCGTGGGCCTCTCTGTAGGCCCACAGCAATGGAGCCAGGACAGAAGACCTGTCAGCGGAGATAGGAATGGGGGCAGCAAGGCATGAGTAGCTCCCTGTAACTGAATTACAGCAGTGGCCTTTCATTTTTGCAGCACTGTGTTTGTCATAGGGAAGCTGCTAGGCCTTGCCCATACACAAAGGAAGGAAATTAGGCAGGAGCATGAATTCTAGGAGATAGGATTCATTCCACTTCCGAAGGCAGCCACTTGACAATCCTGATTGAGGAAGTCTAGGGTGAGATGAATATTAGAATTACCTAGGGTGTTTAAAAACATTCAAATGCCCAGGCTGTACCCTGAGTGATTAGATCAGAGTCTCTGGGGATGGAGCTTGGGGCCCAACACTTTTTAAAGTTCTCTAGGTGATTCCAATGTCAGCTAAGTTTAAGGTCTGTTACATCATGCAGGCAAATCTGACAGCCTGTTATCCTGACAGTCTTCCATGACTCCTGGTAGTCGTGTCCTTCCCTCCAATCTGGTTGGGCTCTGACTTACTTCAATCATTAAATCGCAGTAGATGGGACCTTGTATCTAAGCCTTAAGAAATGCTGGCAACATCTTCTGCACTATTGGATGCATGAAGTCAGCTAGGGAGATGATGGGGGAGACACTGAATCTGCATGGCAGTTACTTGAGGCCAATAGGTTTTGGGGTAGACATAAATATAAACTTATATAGCAATTTATGTTTATGTTCCTTACTGTACTTTTCTTGAAAACTCTGTAATCTGGCTGGATTTGGCCAAACAGTTATTTATGTATTTTTCATTTATGTATGTGGTACAGGGTTTCACTACACAGCTCAGACTCATGATGATCCTCCTGTTTTTAGCCTCCCCAGCGCTGGGATTATGGGTATGTGCCACCCCGCCCAGCTCAGTGCACCCCGGGGGGGTGGAGCTGGCACAGCGTGTGGTACAGGGGATTGAAGAACTGGCCCCTTCACTTGCCAAAGCAGGCACTTAGTCCGCTGAGCTATCTCACTAGCCTTTGGCGGAGCGGCTCTTGATGGCCACTTATGTGTCTGTCTTCGGCAGGTCGGACAGTTCTTTCTCTCTCCACCACTTCAGCCAAGAGCTCTAAGAGTGCAAAAGCAGAAGATGCTTGGTCATAGGAAGGCCTGAAGCTGGTGGAGCATCGCTTCCTCTAGAAAGGTGGTTTCCTGGGAGCCCCTGATGAGACAGCTGTCATTACTCAAAATTTCAGGTAGCAGCCAATCTCCTGGAGATCTGGTTACAAGAGATACTGATTTACCTGGTGTTACAGTTCGCATATAGGGGTGTCCCCGAGGCCTCATGCAGTCCTGAGGCAGCTTCTGGAGTTTGTGATTAATTATTGTGGGTGTGAGTGCTACACCCTGGCCCTGGGGGGGATAATCTGCATTGTAATGTGAGGAGGGGAGAGAGGCTTGCTGGCTCCCTGAGCTGAAGCCCCTCCCTTTGCTTTTGCTCTTTGCTGCTTCCATGAACTGCTGTTCTGTGCCATGTGCCCCTCTCTTTGGAGCTAGCTGAGTATGGACTGAAAGCTCCACTTTGAACTAAATAAATTAAGCTTTCCTTCCTTAATTTTGGGTGTTTGGTGTATCATCCCAGTAATGAAAGAAGAGTAACCGAGACCAAGGCGGGGGAAGCTCTGTTTCTAACAAGCTCCTGTGTGATGCCCACGCTACTGGTGCATGGAGCGTACTTTGACCATTAAGAGACAAGAGAGTTTATTATGTGTGGGGATATTCTGTACCTATTATCTGCTCATCATTTTATTTATCTAGGAATCACTGCATTTCTTTAATTGTAGTAATTGGACCCCTAACCCCATTTTTCATTTGTAGAGGTACCTAGCTTTTGCTATGAATTTTTTTTGTATATGCTGGTGGGGAGAGAATCTAATAGAGAAGTGGAAAATTCTTTTTGTTTTCCTAATGTATTCGATATAGGGTCCCACTATGCACCTTGGACTCACAGTGATTCTCCTGCTTTGAGCCTCTGCAGTGCTGGGATTACAGGTGGGCATCACCATACTAGGAATCAGTGGCTGGCTCAGCATGGCACATAGTGCTGGGGATCAAACCTCAGTCCCTGTGCCTGCCTAAGCAGGTGCTTATCCTGTTAAGCTATCTCGCCGGCCTTGGGGAATTCTTAACATGTGTTATTATTTTACCATTACACAGTAGGAACTTAGTATACCTTTGTTAGAATGAATTGGTTGGATGAATGATTAATTACAGAATGAATATATATATATTCCTAACAAACTGAGTGAAGGTAGGCAGATCACTGTCTGGTTTGATTGTACTTAAAGGCTTTACTGGACACAAAATACTCATGCTAATGTTTTAGGATATTCGCAGGCAAGCAGAATGAATACACACTGAATGAATGTGAGGGTATAGGTACTCTAAGCTCCCCTAAAGTTCTGGGGCCAGAGACACTGACTCTTGCCCTCACTCCTGTCATTTTCTGCCACATCAGCACTTTGCACATTTCAAAAGCCCATCTGTGCCTGCAAAAGAGTGACTTCCTGTGTGCAGGGGCGGCCCTGGGAGGCTGAGTCTCCAAGTGCCCGTTTTGGATTAAATGCCTTTGAAGACATCTGCAGGGAGGGAATAATTCATTCCAGAAAATGGCTCTTTTTGCCATGCAAACCAGAGACCAGGAATGGAAATGAGATTTCTAATTACACGGGGCATTTTCAGAGCCACCTGCTGGTTCTGGCATCTCGCAGTGCAGGGTTGCTTCTGTGGAGAGGTGCAGAAGAACAGCCTTGGCCTCGAAGGTCAGGCTGCTGTGAGACCTCTGGGGCAGAGCACGAGTTGCTACCTTCAAAGTCCCCTTAGAGCTGCGTCCAGCTGAGCTTGCAGGGAGCAGATGCCAGGAAAGGTCTTGTCTGAACGTAGTGGTGATGCTCTCCTACTGCTTAGAGAGTCCTGGGCTCAGGACATGTCTTACATTTTTGTCAGCATTTGTGAGCTCCTGATCTATGTGTCTCCTTACCCCTGAGGTGGGGGAACAGATCAGCTGTCAAATAGTAACAATTGAGGGACTTACGGGAAACAGCTACACTTTCCCCTCTCCCTGGCTCACTCACTCATGCTCTGCATTCAGATAGATTTAGGTTCAAATATCAGCACTCCTGTATGTTGAACTTGGATCACCAGAAGAAGATGCTGAGAAGAAAGTCTGTGTGCAAGATGTTTGCTTGGGATCAACAACAGTGAAAGGCAGGAAAGACAGTGGAATGGGTAGAAGAAAAGGTCAAATTTCAGGTCTAATACAGTCTGGGCCAACTCAGAAGAGGGCTCTGGAATGATTGTTGATCATTATTAGGTGTAATGACTTGACATAATTATTACCGAAGTTGTCCTGAGCCCATAAGGACTGGGACTTCAAAACCTTGCTTCTGGCTTCTTTCAAAAGGACATGTCAAGAGAAGTGACCATCTGCAGCTGAGACAGACACTGAAGGTGCCGGCTACTAGAGTCAGTCTCTTGAATGTCTCTGTAGCACATGGACAATGAATAAAAAAAATGGGAAGGGTCTGAACTGTATACTTTGGTGTCCATCTTACCTTGCTTTTAAGACATTTGACCTTAAAAAAGTATTTTATTTTTTGGGAGGGAACTGGGAATTGAACTCAGACCCTTACACTTGCCAGGGAAGCACTTATTCTACTGAGCCATCTCCCTGGCCCCAGAAAAATAATTTTTTTGAGGTGAGCTTTGCATGTACATGAATAGGACAATAGTAATAAGTAACCAACAGCTTTTTTTAGAAAAAAAACTTTCTCAATGGAAAATTTCAAATATGTACAAAATTTATATAAAAGTAATGAGCTCTGTATACTGAACTTCCATGTACCAGTGATCCACCTTCAACAGCTACCAACTTAGGGCTCCTCTTGTTCCAGCCATACTCTGCTGGTACTATTAGACTGTTGAAAAGAAAACCTCAGATTCAGAAATGCTACATTTCAGCTGTTGGTGCTTTAGGTGCACTTATAGAAGATAAGTGCTTTAGAAAATAAACAATAGGAGAACCTGTACTGTAACATCATATAACTAAGTGGTGCCCCAAATGTTCTGATCAAGGAGATTATGGAGCCACAGAGGAAAGTGATTGGTGATGTAGAGTGTGCCTAAGGACGCTGTCACATGGACAGAAAACATTTTTCTCAAGCTTTCACAGAGAGCAAATTGGTCAAACAATGGTCACTCAATTATGCTTCTCAGGAGCTGAGTTGGCTCCAGTGATTTGTATAGCCGCTGCCGGTCGAACTCTTCCAACCACTTCTACAAGGCCTCCAACCAAGGAGAATGGGTTAGGAGTGGCAGTCTCAGATCCCCATGAGCTGTTCAGTTATGGCTTTTCAATATCTGCCTCTGCAGCATTGTTCTCTGTTCTTTGCTTTCTTCTACTCCTTCCATGTTTTTGTAACTCTTCCTTGGTCATCCTCTCCTGGAAAATGACATGCTTGTTCTCTTGTTCTCTGCCTCCTCACTCTGTTATATGCTCTCCAGCAACCCAAGCACATTTCCAGTTGTTGAGCTAAAAGGAGCCAGAAGAGAGAGAGTGTGTGTGTGTGTGTGTGGTGTGAAACAACTCTAAATATGTGTACAGGGCTTCACAATTTACACCATGCTGTTCATTGCTTGTGATCATTGTCATTTTACACTGAGACCCAGAAGAATTAATGACATTTTCTTACACATTAAACATCCTGGACGGGGGGGGGGTGGTCAAGGAGCAGACTCAGAGGTATCACCACTAATCCTGGTGTGTGTGCTTCATTGGATTAAGGAACACAGAGCAAATTAGTAAAACATGCTCCTGGGTGCATTTGGGTGGGCCACGGAGGCAAGGCTTTATGTAGCCCTTTTCCTCCTAGTTTCTGGTGCTGTTTTTCTGCTCTGCTTCCCTCCTTCATGAACCGAATCAGTTGTGCTCCACCCTGCCCTTGTGCCATGACATTCTTGTCTTGGCTGACTATGGACTAATTCCTCCAAAAGATGGGGTTAATGAAATCATTTCTCCTTAAGGATGTGTCAAATGTTGTGTCCAGCAGTGCAAACACTTGTACAGGGCAGTTGAGTAACACCATCACCCCACAGCTCTGGATATACTTCAAGCTGTGGGGCCTTTCTTTAAGTGACTCTTTATATTAACACCCACTGTCTGACATCATTTTGTGTGGTTTCAGGTAGTGGAGACAGGGTGTTCTGTTTGCCTTTAATGTATGGTAGGAAAAAGGAGATTGACTTGTAGAGTCTTTTAACATCAGGGAGCCCAATTTAAACACTGCCATGTTATATGAGCAGACGTAGGCTATAATTTTACTAGTCCTGGGTATAATTCTACTCTTGAGAGTTGTGACATAATGTTTGGGAATCACTAGCTATGAGGGTCTACATTTTCAAACCCTCAGTTTTACTTGTTAGGAGAAATTCTTTGGGCAAACTGTGTTGTCTTCCTGGATCAGGCATATACTTTCCTCTTCCTGCCAAGATTACCTTGTTCTCAACATGCCTAACTTGAGCCTGAAAAAATATGAATGGAAGGGGAATCAGGGCTCAGGTTGGCCCTGGGTGCAAGCCTTTGCCCAGTGAGGCTGATAAGAACTCTAGTAGCAACAAAGCAAATCTTGGATATTTGTCTTTCCATAGTAAAGCACTATACTAAATACATATAGTTTAATTTCCCTATGGATAAAAGCAGGGAGTCAAACTGGGGTCTCCATAACTCTGGTTCTCATGTTGTCACTTAATTGCCTACTTGGACTCTCCAGCATGGTGCTGGTAAGCATTACAATAGCCTTTGAGATGAGTCTCTTTCTTTCCTATCTTTGATGAAGTTCACCTATCTAGGAAAGGGACACACTTGAACATGTGTACATCTTATTCAAAATCATGAGCTTTGTCTCATCTTTTTTTTTTTCTGATATGGGGCATCAAATTCAGGACCTTGCACTTCCCAGGCCAAGTGTTTATGCCACTGAGCTATGCTCCGACCCTAGGCTTTGTTTCATTTTGGGAGGGGGATAAGAGGAACATACAGGATATGCTGTTTCTGAGAAGTCATTTTTATGCGGAGGGTCTGGTATACTCCCCAAGAATAGGGGAGAATAACAACCTTGTAGAAGCAAAAGCTGCTTTTTCTGTCATTTTTCTTTATGAAGAAACAATTATATTTATTTATCTGTTTTAGTAAAGCTATGCTGGATCAGCAGAAAGTTTCGTTTGTCTGTTTTTACAGACTTGCAGTATTGACAGTCCTTGGGCACAATTGTGCAAAGGAAAAAGAAGTGTTGAAAGGAAAAGAAGCATAGGGCTACAGCTGAAAGAAATGACTACAAACAAGAAAATAATAAAGATAGGTCAGTCAATTTGAAAACGTAGAGTGCACTATTTTATGAAAACTGTAGATAATGAAAATTGTCTCCAGAAGAAATAGAAAGTGTGAATAAACTCATATGTATTAAATAAACTACCAGTAATAAAGAAATCTTCCCACAAAAACACTAGATGGTTTATGGATATCTCTTTGAGTGGCTATTTAGAGAGAACAAAAACATAGATGGAGTTAGGGGTATTGCCCAGTATTAGAGTACTGATCTGGCGTTCATGAGACCCTGGGCTCTGTCCCCAGTACAAATCGACAGAGCAAACAAATGAACAAACCAAAGAAAGAATAAAGGATAGCTCTCCAACATATTAAATGGTGTGAATTAGCCTTGATATCAAAATAGGTGAGGGCAGCGCAACAGACTACTTAGTCAATTCTTACTGATGAATGTAAGTGAGTAAAGTTCAATGAAATATCAACAAGCCAACCCAGCAACACGCAGCATGGGTGGCAGCGGCGGCAAGCAGGAGCCGTGGGAGCGGCGGCACCGCCGCCATCCTCTATAGCTGATCCTAGGAACTCATGGGTGCTTCAAATAGTCTTATTATCCGATCAAAGAAGAAAATACATGCGTTCATTAAAAGAAATGCAAGGGCCGGCGGTATAGCTCAGCGGACTAAGCGCTTGCTTAGGTAAGCGCAGGGACCAGTGTTTGATCCTTGGTTCCCCCAGCCCCGCCGGCCCCGCCTTCGGGTGCGCTGAGCCGGCGATGCAATCCGGGCGCGGTGGCGCGCGCCTGTAATCCCAGCACATGGGAGGCAAAAAGCAGGAAGATCGCTATGAATGTGGGCTGCATGCATAGTGAGACCCTGCACCAAAAAAATAGAAAAAGACAAAAAAGAAAAACAAAACAAAACATTAAAAGAAATGCAGAAAAAGCACCAGAGACAGGCTGGGTTTTAGATGAGGAGTAAAGACGTTCTTATCCTCCCTTTGTGCTTTCGAGAGCAGTTAAAAAAAAAAAAAGAAAACTAAAGCACAGACTACTCTATGTTTAACAAAGCTAGAAGAGGTCTGTAATCTTGAGCAGTATAAAGTTGCTAAAATGTTTACTGAGACACAATGAATACCTTAGCAGAATGAAGGAGAACTGTTGACATACCTGTGGCAGGAAGAGAGACACAGAACGGTAGCAACTATAGAGATGTGAACACAGCGCACAATACGCTTTTTTCTGATAAGAATATTCACATACACAGGAAAGATATAAACAGCAGGGACGAGAAGGTAACAGTTCATCTTGAGGATACTCGTGGCTCTGGAGGCATAAAGGGAGAAAAACGTCATGGTGGTGGAACTGGGAGTTTTTTTTTTTTTTTTTTTTTTCTTCTTCTAAAAATCTGGACTATTGTTTAGGAGACAGGTCAGTGGTGTAAGTATCTGCCTGGCAAGCACAAGGTCCTGAGTTCAATCCTTGGTTAAAAAAAAAAAAAAAAAAAAGGAATAAAACTGGAATATTTTATTCTTCCATCAGCTGTGTTGATGTATGATGGATGCACCATATCAATTGCAACATACAAGTACAGCAGTGGTGGATTGATTTATGATGGATGATATATGTATTTGGTGCAGGGTCTCACTATGCAGCTTGAACTCCTAGTAATACTCTTGTTTCCAGGCTGCCCAGCACTGGTGTGTGCCACTACGTCCAGTCCTAATGGTCAGCTCAGTGTGCCTGGAATGGGGCTGGTGAGCACATGGTGCCAGGATTGAACTTTAGTCCCTGGACTTGCCTACACAGGTGTCTTGTCCACTGAGCTATCTCACCAGAAATGTAGACAGAATTTAATTACTAAGGGCCTAGTCTGGAATCAAAATTACTGGGTTTAAAAATCCATCTCCTGGACTTACTCGAGTTAATTTCTTTCTAACCTTCAGGTTTTTTCCATTTGTGAAAAATTACTAACAGTACTTACTACATAAATTCAATAATCCAACAAAGCATGTGGGAACCCTAGTATCTAGTGAGAAGGTAATGTAAGATGGTTATTGTGGTTGTTTCAGGGCATCTTAGGAGTAAGACCTAGTACCTAGTAAACCTAGGCATCTTAGGAGCAAGGCCTAGTACTCTTAAGAGTACGACCTAGTGTAGCTGTAATACTGAGCTACACCTCTAACCCCATCCATGCTTTTGTTCTCCCTAGATAGCTGCTCAAAACTGTCTTTTACTGTTTTGGAAGACAGTAGGCTTTTCCCCCGTCTGAGAAGGAATGTGCTTGGCTCAGATGGGGGCCATACACACTATGTAGAGATCACAGCCCTGAACTGCCTCCAGTTCTTTGTGAAGTCAGAGTGCCATGGGGACCTGCTAGAGGACAACCGTCCATCATTCTACACTTGCTATCCTGGAGTAGGCGTCTGTGGCCCCACAGAAGAGGCTGAGCTACAGGGTGAGACACAGGGCAGTGGTCATCGTTACTTTTGTTCACTGCTACACAGAGGCTAAAGTTGTGTTTGACTTTTTTGTTTGTTTTTATTTTCTGCTTTTGGGACAGGGTCTCACTGCATAGTTCAGCCTGGCCTTGAATTCACTATCCATTCCAGGCTGTAGTCAAACTCATGGCAATCCTCCTTTCTCTGAGCCTCCCAAGTGCTCAGATTATATGCATGTGCCACTAGGCCAAGTGATGTGAAAGTTCTTGAGGATAATGAATACCATCTACACTTGACTTTCCCTTAGAGACAACTGGCTTTTTACCTGGTACAGTGATGTGTTGAGGACTGAGAGGAAGGGGAGCAGCCTGGTCGCATGCTGCCTGGAGTCTGCGATGCCGGCCTCCATGACATTATCTAAATCACTATTTCTTAGAGATGCTTTCTTCATTTGGTTTTAAGAATACCATTATGAGGAACTAATGCCAATACTCTTCAAACTCTTCCATGAAATTGAAAGAGAAGGAACACTGCAAAACTCATTTCTTGGAGCAGCATTACAAACACTAGACAAGGATTTAATAACAACAAAAACTACAAGACAAGAAAATTACAGACCAATATCCTTGATGAACACAGATGCAAAAACCCTTAACAAGATATTTGTGAACAGAATATAACAAATTATTAAGCAGATCACATATTATAACCAAGTTGGTTTCATTCCCAAGATGCAAATATGGTTTAACTTATATTTGTAAATATAATATACTATAAATACAGAAGTAAGGCCATCACATGGCCTTACTCAACAGATGCAGAAAAAAAAATCTCTGACAAGATCTAGTGTGTACTTATGATAAGAAACTTGGATGAAAATAGTTATAGAAGAACCTTACATTCAACTGATAAAAGCAATGTATGACAAATCCAGTTCTAGTAATAAATGGAGAAAAACTGAAAGCATTTCCTATAAATGAGGAATCAAACAAGGACATCTGATGTCACCGCTCTTGCTTAACAGTACTCAGAACTTTAGCCAGAAGAGTAAGGCAAGAGAAAGAAATGAAAAGTATTGAAACAGGAAAAGGAAAAGTTAAACTCTCCATATTTGCAAATGATATAATCCTACCCATAGAAGATCTGAAAAACTTCACCAAAAGACTCTTAGAACTAACAAATTCAGCAAAGTGGCAGGATACAAATAAACATACAGAAACTGAAAGTGTTTCTATACACCAAGAAAGAACACACAGGGAAAAAAACTTAGAAAAACAATCCTGTGCACAATGGATTCAGAAAAATTAAATACTTAGAAATTAATCTGTCCAAGTAAGTGAATTGTCTCTCTAATGAAAACTATATAGATCTACAAAAAGATGGAAGAGAACATTAGAAAATGGAAAAAACAAAACAAAACAAAAACTCTGCTCTTGGATAGATAGAACCAAAGTAGTCAAAATGGCCATATTATAAAAAATGATATATTGATTTAAATGTAACTCCAATCAAAATTCCATCAGTGTTTTTCAAAGAAGTAAGACAAAATGATTCTAAAATTTACATGGAATTAGAAGAGACCCAGAATAGCTAAAAAAATCTGGGCAATAAAAGCAAAGCAGGAGACATAAGGCAAGATTGCAAGAAATACTACAAAACTACCATAGTAGAAGCGGCATTGTACTGGCACAAAAACAGATACATTAACTGATAAAGTATGGAGTGGAACATACAGGCACTTTCATCCATCTGACTTTTGGCAGAGGGGCCAATGGTACATACTAGACAGAAGAAACCTTCTTTAATAAGTGGTGTTGGAAAACTGGAGAATGCAGAAAGTTGAATCTTCATCTGTGTCTCTCACCTTGCTCTAAAGGCACATAAAAATGAAGCAAAAGCCTATGGATAAAAATAGAAAACACAAAATCTGCTGGGAAAAAATTGGTAAAACTCTTGAAGACACACGCACAAGCAAGGACTTGCTGAGCAACACCTTTATTGAACAAGAAATAATGCCAAGAACCAACAAACAGCATGGTATCAAATTAAAAAGCTTCTGAACAGCAAATGAAACAACCAATAGAATGAAGGGACAACATCCTGAACTGTGAAAGTTTTTGCCAGCTACTTCTCAGGCAGTAAACTAATATTCAACATATACAAAGAAGAAAGAAAGAAAGAAAGAGAAGACAGTAAAATAAAGAACCCATACAAAAAAAATGGGAAAGTGAAATGAATAAAAATTTCCTAGAAGTACAAATAGCCAATTAATACATGAAAAAGTGATCAGCATCTTTAGCCATTATAGAAATACAAATCGAAGCAATGCTGAGATTCTACATCACTCCAGTGTGAATGTTTATTATGAAGGGCTTGAAAAACAACAAATGTTTGGAGGTTGTGGGGAAAAAGGAACCCCTCTGTATTGTTGATGGAAATCACAATGGAGATTCCTCAAAACATTAAAAATAGAAATTCCATTTAACCCAGCTGTCTCTCTTTGGGTAATGTCCTGAGAGAGTTGGTGTCATCGTGTTGCTGTGATACATGCGCCCCTAACTTATGAGAGCTAAATCACAGAAGAAGTCTAAATGCCCATTGACAGATAAATAGATTAAGAACACATGACAGTTACCCACACTGAAGTACTTCCCAGCTAACAAGGAAGGGTACATCTGAATCGTTAGAAGGGAAATGATTGGATCCTGAGTACCATAGTACCAACTGAATTAAGTCAGCCAAGGAAGGAAGGTTGAACACATTGCATTGTATCTTTAATGCAAAATATTCAAAATATAAATAATTCAAAGATCAAAATAAAAACATGACATAGGAAGGTAGTCTCTGTAGGGATCAGAAGGAGAACTGGAAAATGAGAGGGAATAAAAATGGCAAGATGTAGTATATGTGTAACAGTCCCTGAATGTAACTACTATGTATGGCAAACATGCACTAATAAAAATTAAATGTAAAAATAATACCATTGTGCCTGAAATCCTCAGTGCTGTTGAAAGACATAGTCTTTGATCCTTATACCAGGTCTCAGAATTAAGGTGGTTATTTGGCAAATTCTAGGCCAGGTTTTACAGGTAGATGGCAAAAGGATTCCACAGTAATTAAAATAGATCCAAGCTCCTCAGTCTAGATTCTGGAAGCTAGACACTTCTTTGGTGCTCCAGACACTGACTACATGGCATTGGGGTATATTTCAAAAACTTTCTAAGCAACCAATGATATCAGTTTGATTTTTGTAGAGGTCGTCTTGTCTTTAATTTCATGTGTTTTGCATTCCTTTTTAGCTATTGCTTAACCAGATATACTTTCTGAGGAGATGAGAGAAAGCCTGAGTAGGTCTGCTTCTCCCCAATGTAGATACCTAGTGAGTCTATCTTTTGATTGTCCTGCTAGTTCAGATCTATCTCCTGTCTCACCTGAATGTCTGTGAAACAATTTCACTGTCAAAGCTCCTTCTTGCTCTCTTGTGTAGCACATGCCTCTAAGCATATGCCCAAATGAATGTTAAAGCTTCAAAAAGCATGAGAATATTAAGGTTTCAAAAATAGCACAATAGGAGGCTGGGCGTGGTGGCGCACCTGTAATCTCAGCTCCTGGGAGGCTGTAAACAGGTGGGTCAGTATGAGTCTGATCTGATAGTGAGACCCTGAATACCCTGTAGACCCTACCCTAAAAATACAAAAAAAAAAAAAAAAAAACAAAAAACACCCAATAGATTTTAAGCCTTATGAGGCATTAGCAAGAAAAAAAATGTTTTCTGAATGTTAAAATTATATCATATCATTTACATGTGGTTTTCATTGTATGTTTTTATTATTTAAAAAGATTTATTCAATCATTTCAGGTGTATAGAAAAATGCAAAAAGTTTCTCTACCTCTTTACTCAGATTTCCCAAATGTCAACAGCTTTCTTGCTTACTTCATCGTATTTTCTTTCTCTCTAAACATCTTAATTATTTTTCATGAACCATTTTTCTGGATAAGATGGTCACAATATCTTGGCCCTAATTACATTGCTGGGGATTTTCTTAAAACAAGGTCATTGTCTTACATGACTGTAAAATCATTACCAAAACTAGGTGATTGGCTAGCACTAATTGATTATGATTAAATAATCCACAAAATCTCACCCACATTTTCCAATTGTCACTCACATATTCTGTCTAGCAAGGGAAAGACAGTTTGGCTTCCAGGATCCAAAGAAGGATGTTTTATCAAGTTCTTATCAGTCTCCTTTAATCTGGAGCAGGTCCTCAGTATTTGTTTGTCTGGAGCCCACTTTGACATTTTGGAAAAGAAGCTATTTATTTTGTAGATTGTTCTTCAGTTCAGGTTCATCTAATGCATCCTTATGATTGTTATTTATTTTTTGTGGATCTCCTTAATTTGTGAATAAGATAACAGTTGTAATGGCTTAAAGCAATGCCTTGCTAGTCATTGGCTCTGTATAAATATGGGTTAAATAGATTTTGACCTTTTAAGGTTGGCTATATTGTTGACTGATTTAAGGTCATCGTGTACTGAGATGGAAGATCTGTTATTTGGGGAATGCCTAATTATTTCAATAATTGTTTCAACTGCTGAATGTCTATGCAGTTTACATATATCATAGTCAGGACCAGCACTTATGCTTTTTCCTCTTTGGTATTTAATAATGTGATAAAAGAAAATGAACTACTCCATTATGACATCTCACAGATCCTGGCATATGGACAAAGGTGCCAATGTGGCTCCAGTTGAGTTGTCTGCTTGGCAAGACTGCCCCGTGGCTGGATGTTGAAGAAGCCAGACCTGGCGTCTGGAATGTGGTTAGGAGAACTCATCACAAAGGAACTAAAAGTGTGAGCCATCCAAAAGTCTTAGGAGAGAAAGTGAAGGCTTCTTGGGAATTGCAGTAGAGTGGGGGTTTCAGTGAGGTATTTAATCTAATGCTTGCCGCAGAGTGCACCGTCCCTCATTGTTTCTCTGCACAGAAGTACTTACCCCCTCCTTCCTCATGCAGATGCTGTGGGTTGCCAGGCTGGGCTCCTCATGGCCTCCTGGGAATGTGATGTAGCCTGTGCCTGCTTTGTGCCTTTGCTTCTGTGGCCCCATCTGGATGCTGCACTCCAGACTCGTTCTCATCTGCCTTGCCTCTCCCTTCAGCCTGCTGCTGGTCTCTTCCTTCTCTGACCACCATAGCTGCGGTTCTGCCCTGCATCTTCGGCTCTGACAACAGTGAAAAAGTGGATGTGCTCTTTCTTCCCCAAGTCTCGTTCACCTCATGGGCTATGGTCTCCTCGAAGTATCATTATCTGCAGATGGATTTAGCTCTTTAAAAAATTGAGGGAACCTGTACTGTAACAGCCTATAACTCAGTGGTGTCCCAAAGTTTTTGATCAAGGAGATTATGGGGCCACAGAAGAAAGTGACTGATGGTTTAATGTGTGCCTAAAGAGAGTCACCTAGAGAGAAAACATTCTCTCAGGCTTTCACAGAGAGCAAATTGGTCAGGCAATGGCTGTGAGTCATCTACATGGCTGACACTGACAAAAGATCTAACAACTGCGGTACAGGGTTTCTGGGTAAATCCTGAGGGCATTTGACTGACCTTGTCACATACAAAAGTTACATTTTTGTTATATAGGTCTTGCTTTATCTTGGTCTTAACCATCCAGCAGAAAAGTATAAAACGAGGTATAAAAAGTAAATTCATATTAATATGCTGGGCCATAAAAGGCTCAAGTCAACAACTTCTGACATTGCCAGTCCTATGGATAACCTGCTACTCTATAGACTACTGGACTATATTGGATTACTTTGTGGAATTCATGCACCTACAATATAGGAATGGCAATGGAATACACATCTCTGGGAAAAGTAAACAAAAAAGGGGGATACAAATGAATGTCTATTTTATAATGAAAAATATATCTGTATATGCAAAATAGCATAGATATACAGCTACTTTCTCTTAGTTCAGTGAGAAGAAAGTTTTGAATAGAGTTTAGACAAGATATCATGTCTGCACCTTGCACTAGGAATAACTACTACAAAGACAAAAATGTGCAATGTATTAATTATTGTAACTTTTACTAACCTGTTTTGAAACTGTGTCATTGCTGCTTCTTTCTCAATAAAATTAATAAAAGGAAGAAATAAAATAAAAAATTTAAAAAAATAAAAAAGTTGAAATTCCTTGAGAACTTTTAATTTAAACATGTTATATTTAATGATGGATATCTGGGTGTTAGGTGTACACCTGTAATCTCAGCATCCTGTGGGCTGAGGCAGGAAGATAAAAAGTTCAAGCCCAAAAATACGTAAAAAGAAGTTCAAGCCCAGCCTGGACAACTTAAGAATTTGGTGAGAACTTGTTTAAAATAAAATAAAATGAAATAAAATAAAAAGCTGGGGTTGTAGCTCAGTGTGAAGGTCCTAGGTTCAACTCTTAGTATGATAATGAAAGAAAGAAGGAAAGAAAGAAAGGTCAGATAATTAGTTCTTAAAAAATTATCTTTTACACGAGTCCCTTAAGAGCTAATTTTCATCCAAAGATTACATATCATTGCTTGCCATTTATTGTGGTAGATACCTTATATATATTATTTCATTTAATTCTTTACATCTCTATGAGAAGGCTATTGGTTACCATTAATATTTGCATTTTACACAACAGGAAGTTGAATTCTGAGAGGTTAAGTAACTTGCCTAGGCCTGCATAGTAATCAAATAAATGGTAAAGTTGGAATTTGATTTCAATCATCCTAACTTCAGAGCTCAAATCTTTGGCACTTTGTTATTTTTCCATTACCATCATCAGAGCAGGGTTAGGGGAAGAACATTTCTGAGGAAAGCAGGAATATGGTAGGTTTATTTAAAATGAGCTAACATTTCTGAGGCAACATGCCCAGAACAGTTCTCTAGGACAGGAACTTTCTTTCCCCAATAAACATATTCTGCTCTTAACAACAACAACAAATGAGCTAGCATTGTTGATGACCTTCTTGGTAGTGGGCACTGTTGGCCATTTCTGTGTATCATCTCAGATAATCTAGAACACAGCCCCAGAAGGGAAGCAGGTCCTAGTATCTCTGTTCCACAAACAAGAAAATGACAGAGAAGTTAAGCAACTCATTCAAGGATATGCAGCTCAAAGTTACAGATACTTGTATTTCCTCAAAGTGCATCTAATATCACAAAGTTCCAGTCCTTTTGATTGGTCTTAATAGCAGGGTTCCTACTCTGAAACAGATTAACTCCACAGTGAAATTACTCTCACCCTGAATTCTCAGTCTCATGGCATCTCGCAGCCTCAGTGTGTCATAGAAAGACCTCCCGGAAGAGGCTTCTGTGCAGAGCAGAGTATAGCAAGAGTTTCCATGTTTCACCTGCCCTCTCTTTCCTGGCCCTTTCTGATGAAGGCCATGGTTAGGATGTCCTGCTGGGCCTCGCTCGAGTCTTTCCAGAGAGTAATGTTCTGCTCAGGGGTGATAGAAAGCTCTGTGTCTGGCTCAGCTGAGGTATTGAAGAAAGATCCATCACCCCTGAGTGATCGGTGACCCACAGGTACCACACGTGGAACCTAATGACCAGTCACTCAATTACCAGCTCAGTGACATGTTTATAAGGGTGAACTTTAGAGTGCTATTAGGGAGCAGATGGATGAACTATAGCCGTGCCTGCAGGGCAGAGCTCACCTAGCCCAAATGCCTCTGCAGACCTATTATCCAGTAATTAGGGGGGTTTTAAGGAGAAAGTAAGGAGTTAAATTATTGCTTAGATTATTGCTTCACTTGTCACAGTGGAAAGTGCTGCTTTGGGTGAAGAAGGAAGAATGGGGAGAGGAAGGATAGGAGAGGGGGAGTGGGAGAGAGAGAGAGCAGGCAGAAAGACAGGGAGAGAGCGTTCTGGGGAGTGGAAGTCTGAGATGGGAGCTTCATTCAGTTTTCCAACTGGCCTCTGTAACAGGAAGATGACCAGTGAGGGACACAGACAGGTCCAGAACCTGCGCTTAAGGTGTTGTGCCCACAGCATCTCCTGGGCCATGGTAGCCTAACAAGAAGATGCCGGATGTAGTACACCAGTAGTTGTCAATGGTTAGCCTTGTACTCTGAGCTGAGCACTTCACTAGGCATTATCCATGCATCGCTCATCTGATCTTCTCCACCCTAAATCAGGTGGCTGCAACCTGAGTCCCTGCTCACCAGGTGACCACACTGGGCCACCCCCAAGTAACTTAGCAACAGAAAGGCCTATAGCAACCCGAGCCTCTTGCACCAATCAACATACAATTCTCGGGGATTATCATCATGCTGAGCAGGCATCGAACATGCCTGCTTTGTGGGGGCAGAGGGTGCTCTGGCTCTGTTCTCAGCTTGCTCCAAACTTCTCTTGCTGAGCTTGGTTCCTTCCTCTCCTTCTTCTCCAGAGCAAAATTGGCAACTGCAATTACCTTTTATTCTGCATGTGTTTAACTTTATTATTAAAAAAATAGTAGGCAGAGATAAGCTAGGTAGTTCTATATAACAGGTCTTTATGTGCCCAACACAGCCTCACAACTTATTTTATTAGCTTTGTGCCCACTGCCTTCCTCCTCCCATGATTTTTTTTTTTTTTTTTGTATTTTAGTGCAGTCTACAGGGCTACAGGGTCTCACTATGTACATCGGACTTGTAGTGATTCTGTTTTTGACTTCCCAAAAACTGGGATTACAGGTAGACACCACCATGCCTCTCTCAATCACAATCTCAGCGTGCTCTGAGGGCGTGGCTCACATGGCAAGCTGGAGATTGGACCCTGGCTAAGCAGGTACTTTAATCCACTGAGCTATTTGGCCAATCCTTCTCACGATGTTTTGAAGCAATCTCAGGTATCAAATCATTTCATCTCTAAATATTTTAGTATCAAATATAAGGATTATTCTAAAGAGGCAATCAAACTACTCATATAGTCCTCAAATAATAATTCATTACCCCATCTATTTAAATTTTCTCATTTAATGTATATTTTTAGAAATTATTTGCTCAACTCCATACTGGTAAAGGGCATATGTTGTATTTAGATTATAGATCTTTTAAGCTTGTACTTAAAATTTTTTATTATAATTCTTAGTGCAGTATAAGATGAAGGGTAGATTTCCATACATGCACATAATATGGTGGGTTTTTTTTGGCTTGAAACAGCATATATTTATTATGTTATAGTTCCATGAGTTTCACAGGGCTGGTTTCTTCTTATTCATCTGAAAAGTATGTATTGCTCTTATATGCTCATCTTTTGTTTAGGTCTTTGAATTTTGGGGGCCTGATTTTGTAAAACTTCTTTATATGGGTTTTCATTTTACTCTGTGGGTGATTTCTTTTGACATGTACCAACTTTTCAATAAGATTAGATCTCAGTTGTTGATTCTTTGAAATATTTCCCATGCAGTTTGGTTTTTGTTCAAGAACTCTCTACCACCCTCATGTCTTCATAAGATCTTTGCCTATTTTCTCCTCCAGTAGAGTTAGTGTTGCTGTTTTAATATTTAGATCTTTGATTCATTTTGACTGTAGCTTAGTGCATAGTGACAGACATGGGTCTAATTTAATTTTTCAGCATACGGAAAGCCATTTTTTCTGATACCATTTCTTAAACAAACTATCTTCCTTTCAGGGAGCATGTCTGGCCCCTTTGTCAAAGATAATGTGGCTGAGTATGTTTTTAATTTGTGTCTGCATCTTCTGAGCTGTTCCATGGATCCTAAGGTCTTTTTTTTTGCCAGTGCTATGCTGATTTTATCATAGTAGCTTTGTAGTTTAATTTCCAGTCGGACTATAATGATTTCTGCATTTTTTGTTACCTTACCAGGATTACTTTTGCTATTTTAGGTATCTACTGGTTCCAGATGAATTTTAGGAATTTTTTTAGATCTGTGTGATATACTATCAGTATTTTAATTGGGATTGGATTGAATCTATATAAAAATTTTGGGAGTATGATCATTTTCACAATGTTGGTTCTTCCTATCCATGAGCAGGCAATATCTTTTATTTCTTCTTGCCCTTCTAGCTTTAGAGGTTGCCAGCATACCTTGGCTGGTGCTGTCTTTCCTTACTCTTCTAAATTAGCGCTGGTGCATCTGTTGGGCTAGCTGGGGACAGTGCTACATTTTAATGAATTTATGTCCCAAGAGTAGGCCCATGAGATAGCAGAGGACAGCCTCCCCCTCTAAGGTCCATAACTTAATCACTTCTGTGGAATCCCTTTTTGCCATATAAAATGATATATACACAGGTGCTGGATATTAGGACTCAACCATCTTCTGGGGAGTGCCTTGATCATATCCATCTTTTCTCTTACTCTCTGTTCTTCTCCCCCTTTCTTTTCTCTAGTATTATCTTTCTACTTTTATATCATTTTTCTCCCTCTGGATTATGTATGTGATAGAAAATGTGTAATATTTTTCTTTGGGTCTGATTTATTCTGCTTTGCACAATAACCTCCATTTTCATCTATTTTTCCTGCAAATAACTGCATTCTTTTAATTCTTTTAATAGCACTCCATTGTGTATGTACACCACGTGTTCATTACCCATATTATCTGATGACAGGCATTGAAGTTGGTTTCATACCTCGGCTAGTCTGAGTAGTGGGTATGCATGAATCTTTTAGCATGTTGTTATGTCTTTATTTTCCCCGTGATATTTATTTGTTGAAACTGATTGTCCTCAAAACTTACTATGACCCATATCTTGATGATTATGTCTTGGTGTTGTGGTGTAACATATTTCTTTGTCTGTATTATTTGCTATAAATTAGTATTTAGACCTACAGTTCAATCAGTTGTGGGGGTGGGGATGTGTGTCAAGAACACTTGATAAATGGTATGTGTACTTTTGTTAGAAAGCCTAGTTTAAAAGAAAAGAAAGCCTGCTTGGGTCTCTTCTGATGTTAGCAATCACTGATGTTTGTTTTAATCAATGATAATTTTAATTCCATCATTTGTTTTCTGTTTATTATCTGAATTACATATTAAAGAGAAACTTCCCTCATCAACTACTTGTCAGGCTGAGATATATTTTGTGTAGAAAACACAAGTTATTGCTTGATTCTTTCACTTGGTTTTAAGATTTCAGTATAATAAATTTGTTTATTCTGTGGTATTCTATGTAGGTCATCAATGAGAGTATCATAATAATTCTATAATTTTGAATACATAGGTTTTAAAATACATATTGATTTCAACCCACTGCCATTATTATTTTGACTGAGATTCAAATTCTCTTGTGTCTGACCAGTGGAGACTCTTTGATTTGACTCCTGAATATTTATTTTTATTTGTGGCACTGGGAATTGAACTTATGACCTTATCATTGAACTATGTCTCCAACCCCTTTCTTATTTTTTTTTTTAAGATGAGATCTCACACTGCCATTAGGTTCCCCAAGTTAAGTTCAAACTTTTGATCCTTCTTTTTCAACCTTAGCCATGTACCCCCACTCTCAGCCAATCCCTAGGTTTTAACATAGTCACATGTTTGTTTGTTTGTTTATTTATATATTAACTTATTTATTTATTGTGGAACTGGGGATTGAATTCAGGCCCTTGCACTTGCCAGGGAAGCACTTATTCTACTGAGCCATCTCCCTAGCCCCAATTACATGTTTTTTGATCGCTTCTTGTTCTCTGGTTTGACAATACATTCTCACCTCACCTTGTACAATTTCTTTTCCACATCTGAATCCAGCCTTATTTCTTTCCATGGAAAATGACATTTAAACAACTACCCAGTGGGTTCAGCAGTGTTCATAGCAACTAGGTCTATCTTTTTAGGACTTTTTGATGGATGCAACCAGGAAATACACACTTTGTCTAAAAACCAAATAGATTTTGAATTTACATTGAGACTTCAAATTTACAAAGGAATAATGAAGCCAAGCACAATAGCTCATACGTGTAATCTCAGCTACTGGGGAGGTGAAGGCAGGAGGACGCCAACCCGAGACCACCTTGGTAAGCTCTTCGAGAGGCTCTTTCTCAAAAAAACAAAAAAAAGATTGAGAATGTAGCTCAGTAGCAGAGCATTTGGCAAGCAGGTATCAGGCCCTGGGTGCGATCCCCTCAGCAGGAAAAGGTGGTTTTACTTAAATTTTATGATCTTTGCATTTTCTGTTCTTGGTGAGTGCTTCCAGTCCCAAAGGCATCCACACTTATTTTACGCAACTACACGCACTCAGGTGTCTTGGAGGAGCACCACTGATACTACACTGAATGAGATAATTATTAGAAGCTACTTACGGTTAGTTTTTTCTCCCTCATTCACTTAGGCTGGTCTTGTCTTACTGGAGATATCCAGTGAGAGTCTTGCATTTTATTTATTATTATTATTAATATTTTTATATACTTAGTACAGGGTCTATAGGGTCTCACTACACAGGTCAGACTCATAGTGATCTTCCTGTTTTCAACCTCCTAAGCGCTGGGATTACAGGCCTGCGCCACCACACCCAGCCCAGTGTCAAGCAGTGTTTCAGTGTGCCCTGAGGGGCAGGGCCGGCACAGCATTTTTGGGATCAAACCCTGGTCCCTGTCTGTGTCTGCCTAAGCAGATTCTTTAATCCTCTGAGCCATCTGGCTGACCCCAAGACTCATGCATTTTAAAATCACTTGACAAATAATTCTATCTGTGTGATTGGGTCACCAACTCAATACATAGATGTATTCATTTATTTAATTTTAATTTATAAGGGTTGTGTTTCAAATTATATTTAGAAAAGTATAATTTATATATAATTAATGCACATTAATTTATAAAATTATACGTAAAACAAATCTCTGAGATGACCCTCAGAGTTCCCCACCAGGGAATTAAGCCTTAGTTGCTATAATGGAATTTTGCTTGAAAACACATAGGCTTCCTTCTTTTCTTCCATCCTTTCACTTTCTGACAGCATAACCTGTTTTGCTGGATCACCTCAAATAAACAATGCACAGAAATATTTGCCTTTCTGTCTACTTCTTGGTAACCCAAATCTTGCCGTACTTTTTTTCTCCATCTTGATTTGGCCATAAGGTACACCTCAAAGACATCTCTGAGTTATCCCGGAGGTCACCTATGATTGTTGCGACTGGGGTGGCTCCAGTCTTAGTATCAACCTGAGAAGCACTGGAGGAGCCTGCAGTCCCACTGACAGAGATGCAGATTGTGGACATTGCTGTGGCTTGAGGTCCTTACTTGCATCTGGTTCTTAGAAGAGGGGCTATGGCTAGAGAGAGTTGACTTTGGTGCAAGATTGTCCTGAGTTTGAACCCTGGTTCTGAAGTTTGGGGCTCAGTGGAGCAGGTTGCGTAGAGCTGGAGTGGTAGAAGGTAGAGTCCAATGTTTTTCCCAGGACAGCATCCAATCAAAGAGAAGGCACCAGTTTAAACAGAAACATGGACACATGGTAGATCTACATGAGATGCTTTGGGAATGCAGTGTTCTCACAGGCAGGCCAAGGCCCATCTACAAGGTCTTGCAGAGATTGATCCAGTATGTGAACAGGAGAAAAAGGCTATTTAATTTATTTGAAAACACAGTTGCCCAACCTCAACTTCTCCCTGAAGCTGTGCTACATCTGTATCCTTCCCTGAAGTATTTTATTAATCACTGCATCCATATTTCTTTTTGCCTCAAACCTCAGATTTTGATTTCTTTTGGTATTTATAGCAACATCTGTGGTTTCTGGAAGTGCAAAAGGAATGTTTTAAGATGAAGATATTTTCATAGGACTGCAATTCACCAAGGGACAGTTGACTCAGGGGAAATGGAGCCAATGGGAAAACAAAACTTATTTTCTTTTAGCTTTGAAGAAAAGGAGAGATTGCTGATCAATTTCAATTTTTTAATGTTTTCTGATACAATTTAGGTAGGTAAAATGATAACATTCATCATAAGGAATTTGTACCTTTACATAATTCCTGTTCATCTTTTTGAAATTTTTGGTCATTTTTAATTTAATATATCTTCTCCTTTAGTGAGCCAATGAATAAATATTAAGAGTCTCTTGCTCTACCGACTGAGCTAGCCGGGTACCCGAATGAATAAATATTAGATCTCCATATTCCTACCCCTATCCTGAAGCAGACCATGTGCTAAGTACTGGGAGTGTAACAAGATGTGATTTCATTTGTGAAGGTTTCCTAGAAGTGTGTGTGTGTGTATGTGTGTTACAACAACATGTAAAATTGTACTGTATATTTTCAAAAAGAGTCTAGAAGAGGAAATTTGACATGATGGAAGATATTCAGGGGTGCATGATGATGCATGCAAATATCATCAGGAAATCCATTTTCTTATTAATTCATTGGTGCTAATCATTAAAATTAAAAAAAGAAGCATATGATGATTACATTAAAGAAGGGTCTGAAGGAGTTGATGAAACTGTGGAGTTATGTAGTGACAGGAAAGGAATTCAACAAAGGGAGCGGCCTGTGAACAAGTCCCGAGACAAGAAGAGAACATAAGCACAGGTGCAGTGATGGAAGAGGGAGGGTCTGGAGGAGAGTGCACAAAGAGGACACCAGGTGCTGACAGAGGACTCATGGGGTGACAATGCAGGACTTTGGAAGTCATTAAGCTTCAGTACTTCCATCATGCATGGGCTCTTCCAAGGCCTTGGTTCATGAATACTGTCAATCTAAGCAGTGTGTCAATTTATGTTTTTGTTCAAGAAAATCTTAAAAGTATTCTGAAGTTTTCACAGCTCATATACAAAATAGACTTGATAAATGTCTTTTCATATTTGTCAATAATCCTAAAAATGCAGGTGGCATTGCCAATAATGAGACTAAAGCAGCTAAAATAAACTGTCATTCTAGAGGGAAAGTCTGAATTCCCTTTCTTTTCATTCTGTAAAAGATACTATTACCCAAAGCAAGTGGCCAACCAAATATGGGAAAAATTATAAAAACATATCTTCAGGATTTTATAGTACTAATGGTATTCATCACTTAAAGTTATAGTTGGTAGAGATTTATGTTCTTACTCTACATACATATTCAAGTTTGTGCTTAATTTTGAGTACAGAATTATTTCATTCTTAAGTGATTTGTCACTGTTACTGACCTCTCTTATCAATCTTCCACCCTATCCTATTAATACACATTTACAGTACATAGTGATTACATTTGTCATGGGGAGTTGGCACATGCACATAAAATATCTTAATTCTTTGCACTTCCCTGGGTCTCCTGTCCCTCTCCGTATCTTCCATCTCTTGGTCCCCTTTGCCATTTGCCTTATAATTTTGAAGTGAAAATCTTTCCCAGGGCTCTCTAGCTCTTGATATTTGTGAATCATACCAGTCTCCTAGAGATGGCATCTTTTCTTGACTCTCAGCCCTAGGTATATTCAGGCATATAAGGGAAAAGGGAGGAATGTGATAGACAGAGAAGACAGGACATAGAGACCCCTGGGCCCCTCATCCTTATCAAATGGTCTTCACAGCAAAAAATGTAAACCAGACTAGAGACAATGAAGAATTTGCATGAAGGCTGTATTGACAGAGAGACAGAAGTAGAGTACATGAAAGAGCAAAATGGCCTTAACTGCAAGAGAAATGGAAGCATCTGTACACAAAAGAGGAAGTGCAAAGAGGGAGCCATCTACAAGACTGTCTGTAGGGGCATATGGCTTTTTGTGGTGGAACAATTTAAATTTTAATGCATAAGTATATTTCCTATTTATGAGACAAATTGTATGTATCAGCAATTGTGGTCAGTGGTCCTATTGATGAATTACTTCTCTAGTGATCAAAATCAATAATTAGGATAGATTCCACGTCCTCGTGGTTATATTAGGAGGTGTCTTATGTGGTCATTTTCAGTTGTTGGAATGGCAGCTTATATTCATTTCAAGAAAAATTAGAAGATACACACATGAGCACCAAATTCTCTTCTGAAAAGGTGTTAGTGATTTTCTTCATTCTCTCAGAAGGTGTGGTGGGAGAGGAGAGTGATTTTCAGTGGTCACTATTTTCTTCATATGGCTGGGGTCATTGTCTTCATAGGTATGCTCAAGGGCTAAAACCTGTTATGGCTAATCAGAGCCCAGCAAATATAGTTATGACATCCGGTAATATTTTAATTAGAAAGTTCTGATTTGTAAAATAACATCTTTACTTGGAATATCAGTTTTAATTTAATATCCTTTATTTTCCTTTTGTCCAGTGTAACCTTATCAATTTTAATAACAAACTTTCTTTCTTTATGTATTTAGAGCAGGGTCTATGGGGTCTCACTATGTAATCAGACTCGTAGTGATTCTCCTGTTTTCGGCTTCCCAAGTGCTGAGATTACAGGTGTTCGCCACCACGCCCAATCTCAGTCACCATCTCAGTGTGCTCTGGGGGTGGGGCCAGCACAGCAGGCCCAGGCATCGAACCGCAGCCACTGTGCACTGCCTAAACAGGTGCTTTAGTCCGCTGAGCTATCAAGCCAGCCCAATAACAAACTTTTGAATGTCTTCCATATCTGCAGCTTTACCTCCGCCTTCCTCTTCCCATAATCTGAGCAGTCTTGGAGTTTGGCACCATCCTTGCTTTCCAGTGTAATTGTCTTAACTGCTTCCGCTCTTCCTGAAGTCCCTGTGCTGTGATATAGCTTGTCTTTATTACTTTTCTCTTGTTTCTGAGACGAAATATCTGGTGCTGAGAATGAAGGAAGGAAAGGTTTATGTAGCTGCCAGTTTGGGGAAGTTTCAGTCCATACTCATCTGGTTCCAAGGCGGATTGGCACACGATGAGGACAATAGTTCACGGTAGTAGAAAAAACAAAAGCAGCAAGAGCAAAAAGGGAGGAGGAGCAGAGAGCAAGTCTCTCGCCCTTCTTATAGTGTGTGCAGCTTACATGCCCCAGGGTGGGTGTAGCACTCACATCTATAGTTTCAGCAGTGGACCACGCATCAATCACAGATTCTAGGAGCCTGCCCATGACTGCATGAGGCTTTGAGGGGACATCTAGAGACAAACCACAACACGGCTTTACCCATCCTCTCACCCCATCATCTTCAGTGACGCTATCAACTCACCCGAATGTTCCATTTGTTTGCAATGCCTGTAGCATGGCATAATTCTGGTTACCAAAAATTATTTGCTTGTGAGCACCTATGTCTTAACTCTCAATTTTTCCTCCATAGCCCGTTGCCATACTGGACTCTGATCTTCACACATTCTTCTGGGATGACAACGTCTGTTGCCTCAAAGTTTGGTTCCTTGAGGATTAAGTTGGTTACTCAGCCACATCTGGAGCTTCTTTTTTCCCCATGCTAATCACATTCTGTGTCTTGGAGCCAGAGTTGTGCTTGTCCTCGTGATGTGATTGGGTAGGAGCTGAGGCAGGTACCAGGGAATAAATACAAGGAACATTATTACTTTAGCCCACTAGACACAAGGGTGGCTTGTTGCACAGCAGCAGTTAGTTGGAGGGATCCTTGCGATACAAGACCCTTTGCAAATGTGACAGCGAATTATTTGTCAGGCAGGAAAAGCACTGGAGGTAAGCAAGGTGCATTTTTTCCTGCAGAGGCCTTGAATGTGAGGGAGCGAGTAACTACAGCAAGACATGGGTGCCACTTTTCCGATGGTCATTTGGGCAAAATCAGCTGGTGTGTGTGTGTGTGTGTGTGTGTGTTATGTGTGTGCATGTGTGTGTGTCCATCTGTCCATCACCTGATTCATCCATCCAACACTAGTGAAAAGAAATTGACTTTCACTCACAGGTGACGGGGAATGTCTGACCCCCTAATCCATTCTTTATGTTGTAAGTCAAAAGCATCAGAAAGATCTTTGCTGTTCCCCAAATGTCCACGTCTCCAGCTCAAGGACTGTATTTCAGTTCCTCCATTGGTCAAGCACCACCTTCTCCCTGATTTCCACACAAAGCACTTTCTTACTATCACCAGGACTTTTTGCTAAGTGCTCTCAGGGGGTCTCTTCAAGACTCCTCTCTCTAATACAGAAACTTGGCTCCCCTCATACGCCCTAGGCCCTGTCTGCTATACCTTCACATGCACTTACTGTCACCATCATACGTGCATTTAGTTACTTTTGTCTGTTTTTAAGAGCATATGTGGAACAGGGGCAGGGTCTCCGTTCTCCTCCTGATGCAGCCCAGGCTATACAATAGCACCTGCCACAAGAAGTGCTGAGTAAGGGGCTGTGGGATGAATGTGGAAATGGAGGACCATTTATGCCAGCACTGTAAATTACTTATTGGATCTCATGTAACTTTCTGAACATCAGAAGAAGGTTTTCTTTCCATTTTATAGACAAGAGAACTCTTTTATTTTAAAAAGAATAAAAAAGAAAAAAAAAGAAATAATGTGGAAGTTCAAAAAACAAGATGATAGGAATTCAACAATGTTTGTTATATTCCATAGTGTTTTCTTCAAAACTGTTGTTCAGATTACCTATTCTTTTCAATAAACCAATAGAAATTAGTAGTAAAATTATCCTCACTAGCATGTGTGTGTGTATGCATATACATATGCGTATATATATCTTCTTTATTTCTTTTCTCCTTTTGCTCATCCTAGTTTTTCTTTTCTTTTAAGCAGTTTCTTTCCCTTTCACAATATCTATTGTACCTATTAAACATTAACTTCTCCTTTCAATAAAACAGCAGAAATAAGCAGTACAACTATCCAAGCTTCTCTCTCTTTTAGTCTTTCTTCTTTCTCCTTTCCCTCATCCCATTTTTAACTTCCCTTGAAAAAATTCCTTTCCATTGACAATATCCATTGTACCTTTTAGGTCTTATTTACTCTTTCAGGTTTTTACACTAGGGAGAGAATGTGATGCTTACACATGTGGGTCTGATTTATTTCATTTATGAGTTACGGTCTCTGGTTGCAGGAAGAAGGGAGAAAACTAGTATAATGTCAGAAAACCAGCAGGTGGGTGAACCTAGATCCTAGCCTACATTTTCTGAGTGTGTATCTTAAGTTTGGTGTATAGTGTTATGATCCTTTGTCTTCCTTCCTTCTTCTTTCTTTCTTTGTTTCCTTCCTTCCTTCCTTCCTTCCTTCCTTCCTTCCTTCCTTCCTTCCTTCCTTCCTTCCTTCCTTCCTTCCTTCCTTCCTTCTTTCCTTCCTTCCTTCCTTCCTTTCTTTCTTTCTTTCTTTCTTTCTTTCTTTCTTTCTTTCTTTCTTTCTTTCTTTCTTTCTTTCTTTCTTTCTTTCTTTCTTTCTTTCTTTCTTTCTTGTGGTGTGTGGTGCCAGGGATCGAACCTCCATCCCTGCATGCTTGCCTGATCATGAGCTTTACACTGCTGAGCTATCTCGCTGGCCCCTGATTCTTTCTTTTCTTTGGTCCTGATGTCCCTCAGACACAACACACTCATGCACACACTCATTCATGCACACTTGCACACACTCACACCCACATGTGCACTTATGCCTACACTGATTGCATATAATTCCAGCATTCACTCACCACCTCAGTGTTCCACATGAAGACCTTTTTCTATTCTCTGGACAAGAAAGTCATCTCATTCTTAAAGACTTTTGTGTCTTTTCCCCTATGGCATTGTGTTATGAACTAATTCCTGCCCTGAAGTCCTCAGGAAATATGCAGTGCTCATTCAATGCTAAATATTGTTGATAGTGGAACTTTGATTTTTATAGACCAGCTGAAGAATCCTGAGATAAGCATATAACAGTTGCACAGGCAGCTGGCGGCCGGTGGGCTTGTGGCGGTGTGTAATCAAACTGTATGGGTTTAAAAGTGCTTTAGATCTCTGCTTGCTGGGTCTATTCTTCTGTGGAGTTTGCACATTTTCAAAGAAAAAGATTCCTGACTAATTGATCTCCTGTGTTTTGGCTTTCATTGTCTATTTGCCTTTCCTCTGTCCCATCCCCGCTCAGCCCCTTTTCTCATAGTAGAACATCAGTCTAACTCTCCAAAGAAGGTGCCCCCTGAATTTCCAACCTGTCATTCCCAAATGTTTTGTCACATGTCATCTATTTATACACACTTATTCACGTCTCAGAGGAAGTGTCTTTTTCCAGAACTGGCTTCTGAGCACCTGACTCATGCAGCTGCACAGCACTCTGCACTCAAAGGTCCCTCCTTTAGTTTGATGCTTTACTGTCACCATTTTGAAATTCTAACTGATTTCATGAAAGGGAAGCCACATTTTCCTTTTGCCTTGAGTCCTGCTAGTTATATAGCCAATCCTGTCCTCTTCTAACTGAATGCTTTTTTATTTTTTATTTTATGAATTGGATACGGGGCCTCACTATGCAGTTTGGACTTGTAGTGATCCTCCCCAGCACTAGGATTACAGGCATGTGCCGCCAGACCTGGGGGCAGTGCCAGTGCTTCATGTGGGACTGGGGATCAAGCCCCTGTCTCCACGCTTGCCAAAGCAGGCTCTTAGTCTGCTGAGCTATCTTGCTGGCCCTCTGAATGCTGTGCATTGATCCAGTGGTTCCTGTTGTCTCATAGTCCCAAATCTACCAAAGAGAACAAGTCTTTCAGTTGTTCCCAATGTACTGAGTGGTACTTCTCCATCTATAATATACTCACCTAGTAGACTTGGGCAAAATGCCTTTGATCAGTGTAATGACCTACCCTGGAATTTTGTTTGGTTGCAAAGGATAGAAACTCATCTCATATATGAAGTATAGTTTGGATAATTGTACTGCCAGTTTTTGCTGGTCTTTTGGAAGGAACAACAAATGATTTCAAAAGATTTGAAATTTCAAAAATCTTCATTTTTTGTTGTATTCTTATTTTTTTCTTTTGAATTTCTTTCAAGTTTTTGGTTATAGTTTTGTTTTTCCTTTAAACCAGTCTTGCACATTTATATCTGGCAACCTGAACAACTAATTTGAAGGTAATATCATGCAGTACAGCAACTGTTGCTGAATTCCTATCATTTTGTTTAGTGAAATTTGTATCATTTTTAATGCTGTATTTTCTATCACCATTTTGTTATTATTTAAGGAAAAAAGAACACAACTAAGTTGAGCTTAGGTCAAAGAAGGCAATGCATTGCATTACATAATCAATTATGGAAGAGTCAGCAGTGGACCTGGCCATGTGGACAAATGGGCTCGAGACATGGCCACCACCTCTTCATCTCTAGTTCTGTGCTCATTAGTGGTATTCTTTCAGTTCAGTTTTCCCATATGATGGAAACTTGTTTATGGGTAACACTAAATACTTGCAGCTCACGATGAAGGAGAAAAGGGGCTGTTGTCAACTGGTTTATGAAAAAAGAATAGGAAGAAGAATTCTACCTGTCTTACTTTTGGTCAGAGATTTATTCTTGGACCAATCACAGTTGCTGAGGAAATAGAGAATTCCTATTGGCTCCCCTCTGCTTTTGCTCTCTGAATCTCACTGCTGCAGTTCTGGGCGGGCTGTTTGCAATGGGAAGAGTTCAGCATAATGAGTGAACAGAGCGATCAGTGCTGAATAATCTCCCCAGCAAGTCTTCTTTATCTCACTCTCTTCATGCTTAATGCTTTGCAAAACCATCAATTTGAAAAGTATCCTATATTCTCTCATCTCACTTTTCTTCTTCTTATCACCTCTAACTATTTTCAGAGACTCTCTTAAATTCTCTTGTCAAGATCTCCATTGGTTTCCTTGTGGTCAAATCTGTGTACCAAAATCCAAAAACCTCTTATTTCACTTCTCTGAAATATTCACTTGGAAAATTCTTTCTTAGGAAATCTCTATTTCCTTGCTTTATATTAAAACACGTTCCTGGGTTTTGTTCTTGTTTTGCATCGTAGGTCCTTCAAACACTCTTCCATACTGGTCTTAGCTCTACTCTTTCTGAATTCTTCTACTCTTGTTCCTTACATTGCCCCAGTGAACAGTTCCTTCACCGATCCTTTTATCCCTGTCATGTCATTTCCACTTATACTGTCTACACATTGCAGGATTAGTCATTCAGGAGAGCAAGCACAACAAATTGGGTTGGGATCAGGGTGTGGGAAATTAACAAAAAAGAAAGGATTCCAAAGATTATGGAGGTTACAGGATCAACTGGATCCAGGGATAGGCTAGAAATGGAGAGGAGAGAGATGCTGGAAAAATCTTTTTAATGCCTGGCTTAGAATGAGGCGATGGATGGTACCATCCACAGTACGATGGTGGTAATGTGTGTGTGATTACACATGCAAGCTTATAGGGTCATAGATATTTATGTCATTGTATATATACGTACAGATAAGAACACATGCATATGTGAGTGTGCTGGTCTTTGTATATATGTAGGGAGATGTAAGCTTGTGGAGATGTGGGGAGCATGTTTTACGAATAAAGGTATGTTATTGTGTGTGGATGTGGGGAAGTGAAGACATTCCATGTTTCAGCATGTGGAGGTCCTTGGTCCCAGCAGCGGGGCATTCAGAAACCTTTGATTCTGAGAAACAGTTCGTGGGCAAAGAGCCTCAGCAGATCTTTTGCTGATCACCTGTCTGTCTGCACCTTGCATCTCAGCTGCTTCAAGAAACCACACAGCCTGGAGTCCACTTAATTGAATTCCACTATGACCTGTAAATGGAGTTAATTGTGGTTGTTAGTGGCATCTAGTACACATTGACTGATAAAGATAGGATGAGGAGTTTAATCTCTGGTTTGGAGTTAAAGCCTTCCACCTTGGTGGCAGCAGGGAGCAGGGGAAGGCTTTCTGGCTTTAGACAAGGGAAGAACAAGAGGAGAGAGTCAAGGAAGATTGTTGTAGGTGGAAGCCATTGTATACTAATCATTTTTTTCTTTTTGTAATATGTGTATTTAAGCAAACACAAAAGAGACTCTTTTATTTGCTCTTTACTTATTTCTTCTTATACAAACATATCTAAAGGACACTGAAGAGCACAGTGTCAAGAATTTGGCTTCTACATAACCAGAAATTTGATGTTAAGCTAAAATTCAATCACTTATCTATTTATTGTTCCTTCTCTCTTTTCCTACTCTTCTTTTTTATTCCAGTTGATATTTAATAAGCATTTGCCACTTGCCACTTTGTGCCACTTGCCATGACTGCATGAAGTTGTTACTGATAATAGATTATGAAAACATTTTCAAGCCTTAATATATACTCCTATCTCATTATTTTCAACAGGTTGATTATATTCTATGTGGTGGTGGGAATTCCATTTTGACTTTGTTGAAAGTATGGTCTTACAGATGGTCTTGAAAATGACTCTGATCACCTTTCTTAAAAGGTGGAAAAGAGGTGAACATCTCTGAATATGGAATTCTTCTTGGAGAGAATGAATATAGGGAAAAAGGAGAACATTTTTCTTCAAAGCAGGTGTTGCTTGGCAAGTGTTTGTTTAAGGGGCACATCTCCCTCTCCTTCATGAAGACCCAGACCATGGGGTGAAAGCACTGTGCATGCTGAGATGGTCCTCACATCTTTGCAGTAATGAGGCTAAGAGAGTCTTTTTGTTAGTGAGAACTTCATGATTTGTATGACTACAGGATAGTATTGGAAAAAAATGTGGGTACTTCATGGTAAATATTTAACATCCCGCTCTTTACATGCCAAGCCCAGAATTCTAGTTTTTACCATTTCTGTGTTATAAGTACTCCCCATGTCACAATAGAATGTTCCCCCAGAACAGATAAATGGATCTAAATGACCTAAGGGGTGGAAAGATAGTAGTATATTATAATAACCAGGAAGTCCTGACTCTTTTAAAAATTTATTTTATTGAAGAACAAATAGCAATGATACAGTTTCAAATCAAATTAGTTGAACAGATTCAATAATTAATACATTGCATATTGTTTTTGTAGTGGCTTTTTATTGTACAAGTTGCACAGATGATATTCTATTTACAAACACTATTAGAGCAGATGTCTCTATTCAATGAATTAAGAGAATGTAGCTATGTACCTACCTTTTTCTTCAAAGCTGAATTATAGTACAGTTTCAATAACTAATACTTTTTACATTGTTATCTTCCTAGTGGTTATCCATAGTACAAGAAGCTGACAGAATATCCTGTCCAAACACCATTAGTGCAAATCTTTCTTCTCATAGAATTATGCAAAAGTACTGCACGTTTATCCTAACTGTACTGTTAATACAAACACAGAATGGTTCTTCCTTTGTATCCCCTCTTTTGTTTAGTCCTGTCAGAGATGGATATTCTATTGTCTTTCAATTAGTATAGGTGCTTGAATTCAGCAAAACAATCCAACACAGTCCAGCAGTCCACAATAGTAGTGGGTCATCCGAAGAAGTTTCATTTATGTAAATATAAGTTTCCATAATGTAGTTTTTGTAATGGCTGTGTTTGACAACCGTCTTGCAAAATTCTTGATAATTTAGTAATCAGCTGTCACAAACCAGTATGAGCTACCTCTGTCACACTGCTATTCGGACAGATGGGTTCTGTTGGTGAAAGAGTTTAGGTGAGCAAGATCAGAGCTGCCTGTGCAATAAGGGTGCAGTGGCCTCATGTGAAAACTGAGTTTGAAATGTTGTCAGTAAAAAGGACATGTGCTGTAGGTATGAAATATACCTAGACCTCAAAGACTTAGGAGGAAGAAAAGTAGAATAGCTCATTAATAAATGCCTAAATTATACCAATAAACTTAACAAAATAGAGAAATAAATTGTATATTGATGAAATGTGGACAAGTTAATATTTTTGATATATTGAGTTAAATAAAATACACTTTTCAAGTGAATTTCACCTGCTTCTTTTTACAGTTCAGAAGTACTCCAGAAAATTGAAAGTTACATATGAAAGATGAGTGAAAAATACAATGAATTACAGTAAAAGGCACATCGTCAAGATGGGCGGGTTTGAGAGAGGCTGATGGCAATGTGTCCTTTACTGTAACAAACTTCTTTATTTAGACTTTAATCATACGTTTTAATCCCTTTGTTAATCAAACATCATGGCAAGTTCTGTTATTCCATGACATTATAATAAGTTCTCATCCATTTTATTCACGGATTCTAGTACTGTCTGACTTTGGCCTTTTCCCCAAAGTCAGAAGGACTGTGAAAGGTAAATATTTGGAATCAATTCAGGACACGGAGGTCACCACAGCAGCGCAATGAAAGACGCTCATGAAAGAGGGCTCCCACAATTGCTTAAGTGATAAGGATGTGGTGTGTTTGAACCAAGGGGGAGTATTTGGAAGGAGATAAACGGCAGCATGTCTTTTACTTAGTCTGTTAAAAATCTAAATATTTGTTCATATCTCATATTTGGCCCCCACATGAGGAGAAATGTATTTCTCATGCACAGTGGTAGGCTAGAGAATTCCCTGTCCATCCCAGATATACTGTGGGGTACAAGGAGTGGATACAGCCTCCAGAGACTGAAGCTCTTCAGGTCAAATCTGACTGCTTATTGGAGATATTAAAGGAAAAAGATGCTCAGCTGTGGTTCCAGGCAGACAGAGGGATGGTCCCTTTCTACTTAGCTCTATTCCAGCTTACAGCTTTGGGCAGCATCACTTCTTACCTGGATGCTCTCATAGCATCACTTCTTACCCAGATGCATCTCCAGCATCTTTCTGACAGTTTCCTTGCTTCTACTTTTTCCCACCAAGCATCTATTTTCCTGCTACCTCCTAACAGCCAAAGTGATTTTTAAAACAACACTTTAGTCTGTTCAAAGGAATATATTCAATCTACCTTTCATGGCTCCCAGCCCTTTTGGAGTCAAATTGAGATCCTTTTAGCCTGGTCTTGAAGGTCCCACATATTCTGCCTTCCTGTCTTACCTTCCTCTCTCTGTTCCACTTGGACAGTTCCAGTCAAGAACAATTACTTCTTAACAGGTGCCAGCTGCTTGGCACAGGGCGATTGTTCTGCATGTGACATTCTTGCCTCAGCCCCTCATCTGGATATTTTCAAGCTTCAGATCTTCTGAGAAACCTTCTCCATCCATGTTCCCTGATAACGCTCACCATGCCCCAGCTACCACCATGCCTTTTATACTCATCCCATGATGGCCCTTTGGGACTTATGGGCTTAGTTATTTGGCACTCAGTTCTACACCGGAAGCCCCGGGTGATGGCACTGTCTCGGTGCGATCCCACAGGGCTGAAGCTGTCGTGTAGGAGGCACTGGTGAAGTATTTGCTAAATAATGAACACATGTGTGAAGGTTTGTTGTCTGAACCAGGCCAGAGCCGGATGCCAGTCTTACCGGTTAGACTCAGTGGAGAAGGACTGAAGCTGTGACGATGTGGAGGGAAGAGATGGCAACGCTTAGGCAGGAAGAAGAAAGACACCAAGGCTGGGGAATGAAAGCGGAGCCAGGCCCCAGCCTGACAGGGGCAGCCTGGCTCTGCTGCATCTCAGGCAGTGACTTCAAAGCTCTTCAAAGGAAGAGAGTCAAAGATGTGTCGGTCCCTGGAGGTGTCAGTGGCCCGAGGAAGGCCTCTGCCTGAGTTTGATGAAGCACCTTCTGTGGCAGGTTTTGTAATTAACTGTGGCCATGCAGTGTGTTCATGCAGATGTAAATCATCGGACAGATACTTTGGGGCTTATCTACTAATGAAAACTCCTTGGCATTTCTGTAAGCATATTATGGTCAATTACAATTAATTCAGTTTGCATCGACTGCCTTTTTCCTTATGCAAAGATTGTGCAAATTGAGTGTGCGAGCTGAGGGCTCAGAGGCCTGTAAAATCCATAATTGCTAGCTTTCGGGGATGGGGAGGAAAGAATAAAACCATGGGCTGTTTGAAATTTAAATCAGGGCAAAGCTGGTCAATAGAAACAACTCACTGCACTTGGATTAGTTGGGCTGGGCACAAGTGGGGCCTGGGGTACTTTCCTGCTACCCAAGGTCACAGTGTCATGGTCTGTCCCTTCTTATCAGTTTCTTCTCTGGCCTACAAGAAGTGTTTCTGATTGTAGCCTCTCAACAGCCCAGAGGACCTGGCTTCCTGTCTTCTCTCGACTCTCTGTGGTGTGACTCACAGGGACTCCTCATATCTGCTTGAGGAGAGATGAGGCTTTCTCTTTGTTTCTTTCTCACAGTTTTGGAAACAAAGTTGGGAAAATAGCAGGTGTGGAATACATTCCTAAGACTGCATTTCTGGACCAGCTGGCCTTGGTTGAAAATTAACCCAGTGCTAAGAACTGTGCTCAGTGCTTCACACATGTTTTTTTAGGGTTCTCTGTGAGCCGGTCACATGCTTGTGTGGTGAGTGCTCCTGTTTCATAAATCTTATGGGTGTCGGGCAGAGAGGTGTGGTTACCTGTGTGCGCCATACAACTATGAAAAAATTCATTTGCATTTTGAGTTTAAATCACTTCCTGACAAGGTCAGTGGAGTGCCTACATCATAGCAAGAGTAGTGCTCAGTTTTTACTAGTTTTGTCATGAAACTCTGCTGCCGTCAGTACCTGAAGAGGAGGATTTGTCATCTATATCTTCGCTTCGTTTCTACTAGGAAAGTGAAACTGTGAGTCTTCCTGTGAAAGCAAGGCCCGTGGCTGGCTGGATTTTCTAGTTGTGGAGAAAAGAACTGTGAGAACTGTTAAAATCTTTCTTCCTAAAAGGCTGCACCCAGATCAGATCAGAATCTCCCAGGCTGCTTGAATGCCTCTGGCTGACCACAGCATCTAGGTGCAGGTCCGCACACATTGTTGGTGTTTTATTCATATTTCCTTTTTTTTCTTAAGCTGATACGAAATGATTTAATGAATTGACAACTGTGACAACCGCACCAACCACCCTTTTAACAGCACATGCTGTACTTAAATTTTTCCTGAGATTGAAACTGAGCTCATCAGTCTATAATGTGCAAATTTTCTGTCTGCTCCTTTTTGCAAATTAGTACCATATTTATTTGCTGTCATTCTTTCTGCTCTAGTTCTTCCAAGACTGTTCAAAGAACACTAAAATTTGGGGTTTTCCCAGTTCTTCCCCTGATTGTCTTAGAATTCTAGCAGCTATTTTTTTTTTAAAGACAAAACTACTAAGAATCATTAAGCCTATTCCTTCATTTTTCTTGAAATTAAATTTTCTTTTTGTAGTATATACTTTATATTTTTACACCAAAATGGATTTCCCTTGACAAAAGAATGTTCAAAAGACAATCGAAGAAACACTGCTTCCTCTGTTTCTCAAAAACATTACACTTTGTATACGAACATCTATTTCTTAAAGCAAAAGAGATAAGCTATCATCATTCTCATTACTGAGACACAATACTCAACCCCCACAACTTATTTGTTTGATATATTATGTATTTTTATCATCAGATCTGTCATTCAGATTAACAGATATAGTTTTACATAAGATTGGACATATGATTGCATATTACCACTTGCTTTGAACAAGCCTTAAATTTTTGTTGTAGACTTTTATTCAAATCTTGAAATCATATCATTTCACAAAACTAAAACCAAAAGCACACACCATACTCTGGTTTCTTCATATTTTCTTGTTCTTACCTGTTAAGTGCATGCTGGCCCCACTTCCAGCTTCAGCTCCTATAGTTCTTTTACTTATAAGTTTCCTGTGACCATTAAAGTCCCCTTGGCCCAGCTATATGGTGGGCTGGAGAGGCCAGGGAACTGAAATTCCTCAGGATTACCTTCTGCTGACAAGTGGTACAATTTGATGTACAAATACCCCAGCTTCCTTACTACTCTGGTGGGACAACTCTGAAGTAGATAGATGTGCTGCTCCGGCTCTGTCCCCTGCAGGATTTTGCTCTAGTTGATCACAGTAGGAACTTGCTTGATAAAACACACTTTACTGACTGTTTTCCCTTCTCTGTCTCATTTCTTTACTTTCTTATTGGCCATTTTCTGAGTTTATCCATTAAGTAAAACAACTGTGCTTGAGTCATAGTCTCAGGGTCTGCTTCTGGGGAAAGTACACTTGGGTAGCTCTTAGCTTTAGTCATAAGCCTGCTGCAAAATGATTTTTATGACCTTAATAACTGCTTATTTTTAATTATACAAGTGTGCATGAGTGTATTTGAGGGGTGAGGAAGAAACCACACTTTCTAGACAGGTTCAAAGCTTTTCTTGACCATTCTTTCTAGTGTCTGTTCTGATCAAAAATGACGCTTGTCATTATCTTGGTGTTTGTCTTTCCTAGTGACCTTGATCCACTCATGTCCGTGTCATATGCATGTGTGGTTTTGTATCCCCTACTCTACCTTTTGGCTCACACTGCACTGTTTTGTTCTACAAGATAAATGTAAAAATTCTCTCCATGCGTGCACATATAACTCTATTGCACTTGTTTTAAACGTTATACATGGTATAAATTTAGCACAACTACTCCCTCGCTGGTGGCTACTTAGGCTGTTTCCAGTTTGTGATGGCTTCGGGAGCTTTCTTCATTGAGCATAATTGACCCTAGAGGTTCAGTTCCCCCAAATTAAGTCCTCTCCTTTACAGTAACTCTGTTAAGATTCTGAAACAGCCACAAACTGGTCATGGAATGAAGATATTATGAAAACCAGATAGAGTTTGGGGTGTTTCAGACAATGCTGTCCCTAGAGTCCCTACAGTGGACTGGAAAGGGAGCAAGGGGAGGAGAAAGATTGGGCATACAAGGGCTGAGGAAGAGGAGGCTACTTTGGCCCTAGACCTTGGAGGCTCCAGTTGCTAATTTGTCACAAGAGCACAAAAAATTGATCCCTTCTGCCCCATCCAGATGTTCCTTTCTTGAGTTCTGCTTTTGTCCCCACAGCTTTTACCACATCAAGGAGAGTCTTGGCAGTAAAGAACAATCTTTCACGTTTGTAGGACTGAAATCTCCTCAGCTGTATTCTTCTGCACCATCAGGTCTTGGAAGCATAAATTATTTGACTGAACCATATGAAAGTAATATTTCTGTAGATCAAAAATAGTAAAATACCTTCAGTTTCATGTGGTTCACTTAAACTTTAGAAATGGTTAAAATTCATCTTTTAAGTGATTGGGTTGGGGTGGCAGTTAGGGACTTGGCCTGTGGCCCTTCCAAATTCCAAGGTAGGATTTTGAATTTTCATCATCACATGAACTAGGATTGCAATTTATAATTAAGGTGGTTGGTAGTAGGACTGGGAATAAAATTGACAAACAATTTTTTTTTCGTTTTTGCTCCTTTATGATCCTTGATGCGTGTTAGGTGTCGCTAATGGACTAAAGTACTGCTGTTCATGGAGCCCAGCTGTGAGTGCAGGATATTTCCTGTCACATCAGTCTAAAGAGCTACCACCTGTTGAGGAGAGCCATCTAAGGGTGAGCGCCATAGCTACCTACCTGGAGGCTGGAAGGGTGCGAGGGAGCTTGGCTTGGTGAAGGAATGCATGGAAGGTCATGTTTATATTTGGTTCATAATTGTGGTTAGTTTTGTTTTTAGGATCAACTTTGAGTCAAGAAAAACTCTTGATGCTTTCTGAGAATCCAGATTACTTTTTCTTTTCTTTCTTCTTTTTTTGGTGCAGGGATCAAATTCAGGACCTTGTGTCTGCCTGGCAGCTGCTTATGCCACTGAGCTATCTCTCTGGCCACCAGGTTACTTTTTTTTTTTTTTTTTTTTTGTTTTTTTTGTTTTTGGTTGTTGTTTTTTCTTTTTTTTTTTTTTTTTTTTTTTTTTTTTTTTTTTTTTTTGTCTTTTTGAGACAGGGTCTCACTATGCAGTTCAGGCTGGCCTTAAGCTCACTTTGTAGCTCAGGCTGGTCTTGAACTCACAACAATCCTCCTGCCTCAGCCTCCCGGGTGCTGGGATTACAGGCATGCGCCACCACGCCCGGCCAGGTTACTTTTAAGTCTTTTTTAAAAAATATATTTATTTGGTAGAGGGTCTCGTTACACAGCTTGAACTCATAGTGATCTTCCTGTCTCAGCCTCCCCAGGGGTGGGATTACAGGTGTGTACCACCTGGCCCAGTTCTGGGGCTGGCATGGCATGTGATACCAGGGATTGAATATGGGTCCTTGCACTTGCCAGACAGGTACTTAGACCACTGAGCTATCTCCACAGTCCCTAATTTTAAATCTTGAGTAAGCTGATTTAACACTTGGTTAGTCCTCTAACTAGTTTGAGTAGATTTAATCTATTAAGTTAAAAGGAGAGTTAGGTTGGATTTAGAATTGAGGTTCAGGTTTGTGTTTTGTGTAAGGAGGAGGTAAGGCTCATATTCAGAATTAGGTTGTATGAGTTCAAAGAACTCAGTATTCAGCCCTTTCTCCTGACACGGCTTTAATTCTCTGGGTGGTATCCCAAACAGCAGCAGTAGCTCAAAAAGCATAGACAATGTCTCTAACAATCATGCAGCCAGAGAAGTAAATCTGGTGAGTTACTTAGTAATTCTAAATTCATTGTCAGCATTAGGAAAAGGCAATATTACTGGTACCACTGGTTTTAAAGAACTAATGTCATGTGAGGTATTCAGCCAGTGTTTGTTGGACAGAAGACAATCAGTAAAATATAATACTTTTCTTCTATTTTATATATTTTATATTAGCGTCCCACTGCTCAATAAAATTGATGGCATTTGTAGTGACAATTCTGATGCATTTCCTGTGGGAGAGACATAATTTGGGGGTTTTGACATACAGTGGAACCTTGGTGCACAAATTTAATTCTTTCCATGTTTCTGGTTGCAGACAGAGTTCATTCCATGACTCAGATTGCAACTGAACTGGGAGCATACGTATGATTCTGTGATCAGCATCATGGAAAGAATTAAGAGGTATCACTGTATTTCAGTTTAACTTATTTCACCACAGTACTGGGAAGTAACATCATTATATTCATTTCAGACATCAAAAAGCAAGCATAGCTAGATGAAGGGACATGCTATCTAGTAATTTTGGTTTGTCATCTCTCATGAAGTTGCAGGAGAACTGTGAATCGGGGGTCCCAGTCATCACATAGCTGAACTGGGCTACAGAATCCACTCTCACATCGCCTGCGTTGTGCTGGCAGGCCTATTCTCTTCTAGCTCATCTCTGGAGGCATTTGTTCCTTACTACATGGGCCTTTCACTGGATGGCTGAATGTGGTAGACAGACCTCTCAGGATGAGTGGCCCAAAATGGAGAGATGAAGAGCACGCCAAAGGGGGTGATACAATCTTTTAACCTAATTGTGCCAGTGACATAAAATCACTTCTTCCACATATTATTCAGGAAGTCACTAAGTCTAACTGATCTGATGGGAGGAGTAACAAAGAATTTTTGCAAATATGTTTGGAAACACACAGTAATTAGTTCATATATGGCATGTCCCTTCATGCTCTCAGCATGTCCACATTGCCATTTTAGCATTTGTAACTTGGTGGTGTTTTCCTCCTTTATGTGTCTGCTACCACATGATAAAGGTCTCAAGAACACACATGATAAATTTTTTATCTCCGTGCCCTCAACATTTGCTCATGGGGTTTTTGATGGAAGGAAGGGCATGGGGCGGGGGGCCCTTTTGAAGTGACAAGAATATTTTACATGTTGATTGGAGTTGTATTATCTAGATGTATAGATTGTCAAATTGATCAAGCCATATTGAGTGTAATACCCAAGACTGAATAATTTATGCAGAAAAGAGATTTTTGGCTATTTTTTTAAACATATTTGATGCAGGGGCTCACTATACAGCTGAGACTCGCAGTGATCCTCCTGTTTCAGCCTCTCCAGTGTTGAGATTACAGGTGTGCACCACCATGCCTGGTCTCAATGACTGGCTCAGTGTACCCGGGGGCAGGGCCAGCGAGGCATGTGGAGCCAGGGATTGGACCCTGGTCCCTGCACTTGCCTACACAGGTACTTAGTCCATTGAGCTACCTTGCTGGCCCTCTGGTACTTTTAAGTTCAGTGGTTTCAGTCTCTGGTGAGGAGCTGACAGTGGAAGGTAGAAAAGAAATTGGTGTGTGCTGAACAGAATGGGGACTGGCAAAAGAGCTGGCTCATCTCCTAACAACCCACACTTATGGTACATAGTCCAGTCTTCAGGGAACTCATTCATAGGGGAAAGGTGCAAATCCAATCATGAGGGCAGATCTCACGTGATTCCAAAAGCATCTTACCCCACCTACCCCACCCCCGACCTCATAACAGCACTATAATGATTTCAGTACATAATTTGTTGTTGGAACAAATCATACCTAAAATGTATATACATTTTATGATATGTAGATTAAATTCCACACTTGAAATTATAAATGGAAATTCTCATACTAAAGACATAAATAAATGAAACTAAGAACTCAAGAATATGGGGTTAACAGCAGATTGGACACAGATGAAGAAAATGTAAATTAAATGAAAGATGGAAAACGAAAAGGAAGTGTAGGGTCTTGTGAGACATAATGAATATGTGTGTTCTATTAAATTCCAGAAGGTGAAAGGGGAAAAATAGAAAGTGAATCAACATTTGAAGAGATTAATTGTTAGCCTTCCTTAAGTCTGATGAAAGATAGCAAGTGTATGAGGAACACATGGTGGACAACATCTGATTCATCAAAGTAAAGCTGCTGGAAATCAAAACTGAACAGAACAATCTGAGAAGCAAACAAAGGGAAAAAGGCACAATACATTCCAGGGTAAAAAAAAAAAGAATTAAAACTGACTTTTAAGCAAAAATTATATAAGTGAGAACACAATGGAGAAACAACTTTAGCCTGTTTAAGAAAATAACTGCCTTAGAATTATGTAGCTGGAAAAAATACTCATTAGAGGTGAAGGTGAAATACTTTTCATATAAACGAAACTTGAGATAATTTGTGCAATACACTTTCACTAAGGGAAATGATAAAATTCTTTAGTCCAAAGGATAATGATCCCATGAAAACATAGAAATTATGATATAAGGAAGAACCACAGAAGAGGTAAACAGATGGGCCTACCTAAATCATGTGCACTACACAAAGCAATTGTAATGATCAATTCCCAAAGCAACCTTAAAACAAAAGAGATAAACAGAATTGGAATGTTGTAGGGTTCTTCTGATATCTGGGAACTAATGGAAGTATTAACTTGTATAAGGCTTTAGTAATTTAAGGATGTTGTAATCTCTGGAGGAACTGGCAAAAGAAGTATAAAGGAATATGGAGCTAAAAATGTAATGGAGTAGAAAAAAGGACAAAAAAGGACTGGATTAATTCTGAAGAGCATAAGAAAGAAAAAACAAATATAGAAAGGATAGAGAAACTGAAGATAAATAGAAAATATATCAGTAATCTTATTAAATGTACAAAGCCTAAACTCTGCCATTAAATGATAAATTGTTCATAAAAATATGTTGATCACAAAGTATTTATTTTAAACATAGGGGCACATACAATTTGAAAGAAGTATGTAATACCTAAAAACTAACTGGAAATTGTCTCTGAGACAAAGCCTACTTAAGAAAATAGTAGTAATAGAAACCTTGGTAGACATTTCATAATGACATAAGGGCCAATTTAGAGATATAATAATTCTAAATTCTTAAGTACCCCTAGTTAACATGAACATATAAGATAGGTAAATCCACAACCATAATGGGTTAATTTGATATAGACTTCGTAGAGCTGAGAGAATTTAAATAGATAAAATTTAGTAATTTAAAAGATCTGGTTACACACAACCTAATTTACATCAATTAGCCTAATTTACTTAATTGAATAAACCTAATGACTTAATTGAATACTAATTGAATATTAATAGAATAGTCACTAACATCACACATGGACTATTAGGCAAAATTGATTATATTTAAGGACAGAAATCAAGTTTCACACACACTTAACACAGTTAGCTGTTCAGCATATGTCCCCTGACCAGTATGGGATTGAGCTAGATATTAAGAAAATTAAAAACACAAAAAGTTGGAAGCTAAATATTTCATTTCTAAATAACCTGTGAACCAAAGAATAAATTATAGTGTAAACTAGATAATGTCTCTCTCTCTCTCTCTTTTTTTTTTTTGTGGAACAGGGGATTGAACTCAGGCCCTTGCACTTGCCAGGGAAGCACTTATTCCACTGAGCCATCTCCTCCACCCTAGTGTAAACTAGATAGTATTTTGGGATGAATAATAATAATAAGATGACATATAAAAACATTTGGCATTCAGCTAAAATTGTGTTCAAAGAAAATTTACAGGTCCAAAACCCTCATGAGTAAGGTAAAGGTAGACATTAATGATTCAACCATTCATCTCAAGAAGTTAGAAGAGTATATATATATATATATATATATATATATATATATATATATATACCAGAAAGACAGGCAGTTGCTTAGTTCATAGGTATCAGCATATAAGGGCTACAAGGATAGCTAACATTTTGGTTCTAGCCATTCAAGGTCAGTGACAACTCAGGACATAAGAGAACCTGTACTATAACCTCCTGTAACTCAGTGGTGCCCCATATTTTCTGATCAAGGAGATTATGGGGCCACAGAGGAAAGTGATCAATGATGTTTAGTGCAATTAAGGAGAGTCACCTAGAGAGAAAACATCTTTCAGGCTTTCACAGAGAATAAATTGGTCAAGCAATGGCTGTGACTCATCCACATGGCTGACACTGACAAAGGATCTACAAAGTGTGGTACAGGGTTTCAGGATAAATCCTGAGGGGATATGACTGACCTTGGCGGATATAAAAGTTACATTTCTTGTTATATAGGTCTTGCTTTATCTTGGTCTTAACTATCCAGTAGAAAAGCATAAAAATGAGGAATAAAAAGCAAAGCCATATTAATATGCTGAGCTGTAAAAGGCTTAAGTCAACAACTTCTGACATTACCAGTCCTATGGATAGACCACTACTATTATGGACTACTGGTCTATATTGGATTATTTTGCTGAATTCATGGACCTGCAATATTTAAATGGCAATGGAATACCAATCTCTGACAAAACTAAACAAAAAAGGGGGTATAAAGGACTATTTTTTTTATCTGTATACACAAAATAGGATAGATATACAGCTACTTTCTCTTAATTCAATGAATAGAAAGATTTATACTAATAGTGTTTGGACAGGATATCATGTCTGCATCTTGTACTATGAATACTACTACAAAATGTGTAGTAACACATTCCGCAAAAATGTGCAATGTGTTAATTATTGTAACTGCCCTACTAACCTGTATTGAAACTGTCTCTTTGCTATTTGTTTCTCAATAAAGTAAAAAAAAAGTTAGAAGAAGACAACTTAAAACTAATTATTATACAACAGAGAAAACAACAAAGTAGAAATTAATAAATTAGGAAGAAATACACAATAGAAAAAAATTTAAAAACCTAAAAATATTGATTCTCTGAAAGGTTCACAAGAGTTGCAGGAGGCATAAATTGCAAATTATAACATAATAATGGGGGACGATATATTAGTACTGATTATATAGAACTATATAGTATATATTATAAAGCTTTATTCTAAAATATTTCGAATATGTATACACTTCGAAAATTTCAAGCAAAACATGTTTGATCAAAATTAAAATAAGAAGACACTATTTTAATACTCAATAATAATAATGATATTTAAATTGGAATTGAAGATATTTAAACACAAATTACTGATTATACTTTAAAAATTTTGGAAGAAAAATTATAGAAGACATATTAATATTAATAATCTTTCTACAGATCCAAACAAATCTTTCAAAATTAGAAATAGAAAAGTCATGGATGCAATGAAGTCAGACATTCTCTGCTTAAAATCTGACAAATACAGAGACTGGGTGTGGTAGCACGCATCTAACCCAGCTCTTGGGAGGCTGTAAACAGGCGGATCACTATGAGTCCAATCTAGTAGTGAGACCCTTAACACCCTGTAGATCCTTTCCTAAAATATGAAAACAAAACAAAACAAAAACAAAAACAAACTGACAAATATATTACATGAAGGGGAGAAATTAGGATGATTTCTCTCTGTGGTCACAAAAATCCTAAATAAAGGACTGTGAAATTAAACTAAGTGGTATATACATAGGGAGGGTAGTCAACGTTGAATTTATCCCAGGAATGCAAAAGTGGCTCAACGTTTCAAGACAGTATTATTTGCCACATTATTGGCATAAAAGGGAAAAATACAAACATTTCAATACATGCAGTAAAATTGTTTGATCAAACACCTAACCTCTATAAAAATATAAAATAATCTAAAAACAGAAGGAAATTTGCTACATATTATTGATAGATCATACCTTTGAATATCACATACCATTTAATGATGACAAACTGAACATTTTATTTCTGAACTTAGTTAAATGTTGCAGATGACCACTATTGTCATTTCTAAGCAAAATTGTAATAGAGGTCCTGTTGCTTTATTTTCAGTCTTGACTGACAGCCAAAGGTCCAGTGGTTGGAGATGTGGTTACCATCTGTGGTACTTTTTTTTTGCTGGGTGGCGGTCAGAGCCGTTTAGAGGGGCTGAACAGTGCAAAAGCATTTGTTGATTGGGAGAGTGCTTTGAAAGAGAGCCCGACAACCTGGCTTCTTCCTATCTCTCAGATTTCTCTTTATACCATGTGATCCTACTATGGTATGTTGCCTTTCTACAGATCCAAACAAATAATCAGCTGACCAGGCCTGAAACCTCTGAAATTATGAGTCAAAATCTATTTTTTCCTCCTTAAAAGCTCAGATACTTTGTTACAATGGAAAAGTTAACTAGTACACTACCCAAATGAAGTCAAGTAAAATAAATGAAAGGCATAGAGATCAGATAGGGAGAAATAAACTCATTATTTGTAGAAGAGAACATACATGAAGAAAATTCAAATCTATCTAGAGTTATTCTATCATTAATTGTAAAATTTACATGGCTGCTGAATGAAAAATTAAAGTAAAATTCCATTATATTCTCCAGTCAAAGGACAAAAAGTAGATGAATGGACAAAAATCATGATCCAATTTTGTGTTTCCTACAAGAATTAAGGAAGTTGTGTTTCCTGGACCATGATTGTGCTTTCAATACTCTAACTGGGTCAACTAGATATTCATAATGGAAAAAGGGATATGGAGCTGTATTTAACATTTGAAACAAAATCAATTCTGGATGTATTTTAGTTCTAAATAACACATTGTAAAGGCAGGTTTGTGAATACTGTCATGATCTTTGGGTTGGTCTATTTATAGATTATAATATTATCTATTAAAGGAAGAGATTATTAAATTGATTTTAATTAAATTAAACATTGTGTTTGCCAAAATACAATATCAAAAAAATATAAGCAACAGAATAGCAGCTATTTAATGTACACATAATCAACAAGAGGAATTTACCCATAAGGCTTAGAAACTACTTTTATAAGTCAGTAAGAAAAAGGTAACCTAAAAGGAGATAGGTATAAATCTATAAAAGACTTTGTGATTGGAGACTCAAATAATGAGCAACAAAATGAAAAGATGGCCTACTTCACCGGTCACTAGAAAAATGCAAATTGAAATCACAGCACAACATCCTAACTGTTGGGAAAGATGTCTGGCAATTAGTGTTCGCAATGAGGCCCTTGTCTATGATACTGAATGAAAGAAGGAAGTCACAAAAATAGATTTCATACAACTTTAGAAAAGTAGAACTAATTAATGGTGAGATATGGTTGCTAATTTCAGTAGAGGTATGTCAGGGATGCTGGCTGTAGTTTGTTACCCGATCTGGGTAGTAATTACATGGATTTATATACATTTGTTGCATGTTATATGCATATTTTATATGCTTGTTAGTCAATAGTAAATGTTTATTTTAAATAAAACCACCAGCCACTAAGCTAAGAGCTCACTTGTTGCAAGGAAGTCTGCTCAGCCTTGCAAGGCTCAGGCTTTTGCTGAATAGTTTAATCAGGGAAGATTCAGCTCCATGTCTGAAAGGGGAAGTGTTTTTCCCAGACTTGTCAACACTTTTTCCATTGTAACAAAACACATCTGATTCATGTATAAGATGCTCTCAAATCTTTGGAGATTTGAGAGACCAGACTGTCTGGTTCTCCTAAGGCAGCAGCAACATTTGTGTGTGCAAGAGTGGTAGGGAGGTGAAGGATTCTGCTTGCCAATATAGACCAGGATTTTTCCTACTTTAATATGACCCACGATCATCAAGAGGGTTTTTTAGGGCTGGTGGATAGTTCAGAAGACTAAGTGCTTGCTTGGTTAAGAGCAGAGGCCAGGGTTTGATCCCTGGCACCAAATTCTGCTCCAGCCCTGCCCCTTGGTGCACTAAGCTGGCAATGGAGTCTGGGCATGGTGGCCTATGCCTATAATCCCGGCACTAGGGAGGCTGAAAACAGAAGGAT